>PVJI01006017.1:0-90679 GCA_004026765.1 Micronycteris hirsuta | reverse complement strand
TAACCAGAGGGGAAGGGGAAGGGGAGAAGGGGGACAAGGGTATTCAGGAACTGCAATGAAGGACACATGGACAAAACCAAGGGGGAGGGGGGAAGCAAGGGAGGGAGGTGGGTTTGACTGGGGTGGGGTGGGGGGAGGGTAAATGCGGACAACTGTAATTGAACAACAATAAAATAATTAAAAAAAAAAAAAAAAAAAAGTTTCATGCAACTTGCTCCTTTCCTGAGAGCGCTCTGCAGTCTGAGACCATCATGTCAGGGACGTGATCAGAGAGGGGGCACGGTGTCGGAGGCCCCGTGATCTGGAGCTGAGACACGCCACGCCACCAAAGGCTGCCGGTTTGAGCAAATGATTTGACCTATGGGCCCCAGTTTCCTCATCCATGAAATAGAAAACAGCAGTAATAATAATATTGTGATAAGATCACATGAGAAAATACAAGTAATGAGCCTGTCGTGGCAGTGGGGAGTATAGGGTAGTCCCTTTGAGTCCTGCATCCTCGGCTTAATGAAGGCCCTCAAATTTAATGTTTTAATACATCTAAATGGTCACAGTGATACTTTGATAGGATCAAGAGGTAATCTTCATGGCGTATTTCTAAGCTTCTGTTCTACAAATTATTTTTATAAACCTAAATGTTTATTGAATAACACAATTATGACAATAAATTTGCTTTCTTTGGATGTGTTTTAGTTTAATTTATTCAAGGAAAATAGTTAAAATCTGGTGCACTTTTAATAACTATATTTTGTCATTTCTTCAAAGAAATTTCAAAGCCAGCATGTGGGAGGCGCTGTGTCACTAGAGTCTCTGACAGCATAGGGACTTTTGCTTAAGAAGATAAATAAGTTTTATTCTTCTCCACTTACTATGGTAATATATCATTTAGCTATTGTCATCCTGGAATTAAAAAATACATATGTGTGTATATATAAACATTTTTATATATACACATATACATATATAAGTATATAAAATATGTATGTATATGTGTATATATACACATATATAAATATGTATGTGTGTATATATATATTTTTTCTAGCTAGGATGTTTGTCAAAGTCTTTAAGCACTAAAACTGAAAACAAATGTTTTAAAGGGAAATACTTGTTAATTGTATTAAATTATATTAAACATTCCCTCTCATCAGGGTATAGACCCTATAATCTCTTGTTGGTGACTCATAGGTGTGGGCACTAACTAGTGTACTGTGTGATGTGCTCAAAGGCCACATTTCTTACCTTTCCACCACATTCAGAATCTTCACTTTTGAATATTTGGGTCAGCTTCTTCCTTCTGAATGGATCCCAAGCCTGTCAGTTTTCCCTATTGTTAACTTGCCTGCTTTAAGCATTGCTCTTGATATGCATGGGCTGAGACACTAGACAGAAGCTCCTGTTAGTAAATAGATTCTGAATGAGGAATTCAGTCTTTCTTGTTAGAGCTTGTTCATTAATACATGCAGTTTTTAATGTATAGACATTGTGACATATCTGTCTGTCATTCAGAGGACTTAATTAAGTACAGATCCTTGGCTGTGTTCCCAATAGCTGAACTTCCTGCAAAAGTAACTTCTCTTTATATTAGATATTGCTGAATTTGGAATGTGACCATTTACCATAAATAACCAGCTGTTTAAAGTCATACTCATCATATCTCCAGAAAAACCTCAAGTTTCACAGAATTACCAATTAATAATACTTTGTCGTCATTATCAACATTTACAGTAACTTTGAGATTTGTGTTTCGGGGAGGCCAAGTAATAATGGATGAATATGATGTACACTCTCAAGTCTCACTTAGCCTTAAGTTTGAATTTTTTTGTGATGTTAGCAAGTAGGACATTATATTTGTGTTTTTTCTGCTCTTCTTTTTTCTTCTCAGGGAGCTACTAATTAGAATTAAATATAAGTAACCTATAAACTGCACAATTCCTATGATTGACTTGAGTAGACATTTTCTGGTGTTTTTACACAGTTTTTAAACTCACCTTTTTCAGAGTAAAATTTCGGAATGTACCACTTTTACTAACAGATATCTACTCCACATATTTTTCTTTTTGTACCCATCTTCCTCTCATTTCTCCTGATCTCGGTTTGGAGAGAGTCTGTTTAATTGTCAAAATTGAAACCCAAGCAATTCTTACACATTTAAGTGGCACTGAAGAGTGAAAACTCATTTCTCTTTTCCCTCTCCTTATTATTTACCATATACATTTTACTTATTTTACATGGAAAAACATTTAGTTATATTTTTAAACAATAACTTTTTTTGTTATTCTTAAGTTAATAGCCCAGAATTATTATCAGGAAGTTGGGCAGTGCTGGAGTTACAATTCAGCTTCACAGAATGTGCCAGAGCGTCTGACTCAAAAGGATAGTTTGGCAGTTTTCCCAACTTATCTGAAAAATTTGAAGCTTCTGTTTCTCCTCATGGGATAAGTTATTTTAACAATTTGTTGAACTGGCAAGTAAAATTCTTATATAATGTAATTTTGTAAAATTGACCTTGTTTGTTTTTAACAGCAGTATCTTGCTTGGTTCAGATACAATTTGCCAAACTGTGATTATTGTTGCCTAGATAATGAGAACTTGTCATTAGTACTCAGTACTTCTTACGGATTCCCATTAAGCACCTCTCCTTAATGGAAATGATGCACCAAGATAGTGGGAAAGGAATTCTCCTTCACTGGTGGTTCAGTCGTTCTAATGTAAAGTAATAGGAGCCCTAGTCCCTGGTCTTATTTTAAGAAATACTTAACAGCTGCTTTTATGTTAATTTTTCCCTTCCTAATTGCCAAATCCTTACTTATTAAGCAATTCTTTGTTGTTTTTTTTTTCCAGAGAAAAATACTTAAAATAAAAATTTTCTGAATATTTGCTATTTCAAATCTTGCTATAGCTCTACAGGCAAAAGGGAATTAAGTTGAAACTCTGAGACCTGCATATTGTTATAGGTATCATTGTACTAACTGAAAAGTTAAACGAAGCCTAATTTTTTATTAAGACCATTTTTTAGAGCAGTTTTAGGTTCACGGAAAACTTGAGGGGGAGGTACCGAGATTTCCCATATACCCCCATGCATATAAATAGCCTCCTCCACTTCCAGCCTCCCCCACCAGAGTGGTACATTTGATACAATTGATGAACCTTTATTGATATATAGCATAATCACCCAAAGTCCATTGAAGACTAAATTAATATTCCTTATCTGGAAGTTGAATATCAATTTTTGTTGTAGTATATCAACTCGATAATGTTAAAATGATACGTAAAGCATTTTCATGCTTGGTTATTGAATTCACCTAATTTGATGTCTTTGGGTTTGTATATTCTGCCTGGTCTATTGGATGGAGTCTGTTAGGAAAAGCAGTGAAACACAACCAGTGGTACTACACAATCACTTCAAGTTTGTTCCTGGTTCTAATTGATTCAGAGAGACAGACACTGACACTTACTCTATTATTGGGAGTTGAGCAGCTTATAACACTAGAAATCCAAAACACTATTGCTGGATTCATTCAGTTATTTAATACACTGCATGGTTATGATTTACACTATTAATTTGGAAAGAAAACTTTCCAGTTTAAGGAGATAAGATATAGCAGATGAATTGGCATTTGCACAGATTCTGAAGCAGTGATTTTCAACCTTGCCTGCACATAGAAATTGCCTGGGAGCTTTTATAAATCCCAGTGCTTGGACTGCACCCTAGACCATTTACATTAGAACAACTAGATGGCGGGAGTATTTTTCAAAGTTTATTCTACTATGAAGTCAGGGTTGAGAATCTTTGTTTGAGAAAGTGATTTATGTCATTAGAAGCTTTATCTTGAGTATCACTGAGACTTTAGGATTTTCACACTGTTTAAGGCGATTTAAGGTGAGATAATTCAGCTTAGGAGCATAATTACTATTTACAGCTGTGCTTGAGAAGAGTATATATGATTCTCATAAAAAAAAAGAAATGTACTATAGTTGCTTTTTAAAAGCCTTCTTTCAAAATTTCCTATTAAAATGTTAATATTAATCTTCATTTATTCATTGACTTAGTCACTGGAGCTACATAACTATAACTATGTTTAGTTATAAATCCATTTTATAGCATTCTATACTTTAGGACATTTTTCTCGTAAGACATGCATTTTATTTATTGTATAACATCTGAGAGAAAGCAGCTTTTGAATTCCTAAAATGGATTCTTAATTTGGAATATTGGAATGGCACCATATTTTCTAGGCAATCAGAGTGTTCAGTTAACATCATTCTATTTACAATAGATAGTGTTTTCTAGTTCTGTAAAGGATGTTTTTGTGGGATTGAGAAACTGTGTGTTAGGAAATTTGGGGGAGCAAATTCTTACTGCTTCAGAATGAGAATATTCGATGTTTGACCTTCAACTGTTTGCCTATCACTTACCTGAAAGACTAACTCACGCATTTGAACATCTAGGGCTGCCATATCATAACTGGATACCATGGCAACTATTGCCATTTCTTTTGCTGTCCTCAGGTCACACCAGAGGAAATAGAACTGCCCTCATGTCTGAGTCTGCCATAGAGGGTTGTCACAGAAGGTCACGAGCCACGGGATTCTGAAAGTGATTACTTCCAAAAGAACTTTTATTAGTTATGCCCTTGCATTACATATTGTATTTCAAAAGTTATCATGGTTTCCCCAACAATAGTTATCTATTTGTTAATGTCTCACATTGATTAACCCTTAAATAAAGGTAATTAAAACATCATACTTGTTCACTTTTTCAAATATGTAGAATACAGTCATGTAAGTGAAGGTTTATGTTTTGTCATATTGGACCAGAACATTTAAGGTGAAACCAGATCATTCTTTTTGATCACATTATCTTGGTAGGAACAGATGGATCATACTTCTTCAGGTCATCATCCAAACAAAAAAAGAAAGGTAGCAAAAACTGAACTTTGTAGTGTGTGTGTTTTTATTAAGTAACTTTAATGCTGCAAAAACAAAAATAGAATATACTGGAATAATACTAGAGTGTTAAAATATAAGGCATATGGATATTTTCATCTCAGTTTTAAGGTGAATGTAAATGAAAAGATAATTACTTTTATAAGCATTATTAAGCAAAAATTTATTGACGTTCTTAAGTAATTCTATGAGTTACCATTCTGAGTCGGTATACATGCTTATTTTTGAACTCGATTTGCTTTTGTTTTGGGCAGAACTTTCAACTTCTGTTGCAGGAATTCTGTTGTAGAAACTAGCTAAATGTTTCTATATTAACTGAAAGAAACATAATTATATTTAAAAAATTGGTTATTAGGAAAGCTAAGGAGTGTGTGTGTTTGGGTGTGTGTGTATGTAAAGTGAATTTTAGTACTGGAGGGATCCTGTTGTTTGATCTTGTTTAACCCTTTTATTTTACAATAAGGGCGTCGAGGCCCAGAAGTACTTAGTGACAGAGCCCAGGCTAATGGCACAAATCCCCTGGTTCCCACTTAGAGATTTTTGGTTTATTTGGTGGTGTTTATCATTACATTCTGCTTTGGAAGAAATAGGCAACTCTGAATTTACAAATAAGCAACTTGCTTGATTAGAAAGTAACCAGTGCAAAATATTTCCTCCACGTATTTTATATTTTATTTTGGTTTTGCAGCATTTTACAAAAGAAAATTAAGGGATTATTTTTGCTTTTAAAATAGCTTGGTGCAGTTACTTTCTGCCTAACTTCCTGATTTTTTCTAACAGCTTATATCTACAAGTCTGAGTTCACTTTTGTTTGTTCTGTAGATGTGTGAAAATTGTTCAAATTTAATGGCAGTCTGTATGATTGAATCGTTTTGAATCTCCTCCAACACTCTCCATAGTTTGGATATTGTGAAAGGAGATGTTTCTTGCAGTGCCTATTATTTTAATAGTCTAACTCATATAATACAGTATCTGTGGCAGTATTTATAATTCTGTTTTGTTCTCGGTATACTAAACGATGAAATTTATAAACCAGTTTTTATCCTTTTTCCAAATAGTAGACCCCTGATTAATAAAACTGTTAGACAAAATACCTTTTTTTCCTTACAATCTTAATAATCTTGTTAACCTCTAGGATTGTGAAAATTTGTATTAAGTTAAATTTTCATGCATTTCATTTAACCTTTCTGGTAGCTTTTTCAATTAATGTGAATAATGAGTGTTTTCAGAGATATGACACAATGGTGACTTGTCAGCTACTG
This sequence comes from Micronycteris hirsuta, assembly GCA_004026765.1. Classification (NCBI taxonomy): domain Eukaryota; kingdom Metazoa; phylum Chordata; class Mammalia; order Chiroptera; family Phyllostomidae; genus Micronycteris; species Micronycteris hirsuta. The sequence goes on along the minus strand of PVJI01006017.1, from coordinate 84,467 downwards.
TATTTATATGTGAGATAGACTAGTTAATCGGCCACTAGACACTGACATGTGAACTTCAGCCTGTTGGAAGGTAAATAATGTCTTTGTAAACTTCTCTTTCAGAACAAAGGAAGAATTATGCACGTGACAGCATCAGCAGTGTGTCAGATATTTCCCAATACCGTGTCGAAGTAAGATGCTTGGATGTTTGCTAAAATTTAGAATGAATCTTGAGGGATTCATTTACTACCAATAAAAATTGTGTTTTATTTCATTTCTATGATGTATTCTGTATTGTTTCTTTTTTGTTTTGTATTGCATATATGATTGAAGTCATAGTGTTTTTGTCCTTTTCTGGCTGATTTACTTCACTGAGCGTGATGCCCCCAGGTCCATGCATATTAGAACAATGGCAGTATTTCTTCTTTTTTATATGGTGTAGTAGTATTGGATTGTCTGTGTGTGTGTGTATGCACATATGTACACACACATACATAGCCTCTCTCTACATTTAGATATGTTACTTCTTTATCCATTCATCTGTCTAGAGACACAGTTTGTTTCCATATTTTTTGGCTATTGTAAATAAGGCTTCAGTAAACATAGGGGTACATAGATCTTTTTGAATTAGTGTTTTCACATCTTCAGGTAAATACCCAGAAGTGGAACAACTGGATCATATTCTTAATTTTTTCTATTCTTAATGTTTTGAGGAACCTCCACACTATTTTACATAGTGGCTACACCAATTTATAATCCCACCGACAGTATGGGGGTGTATAATTTTTAAATTGCTCTTATTTTCACTTTTCTACCTATCTCAACTTTGCTTAATTAAGTGTTTTTAGTAGAGTGAAAAGTTTCACAGTTGTTACAGACCAGAATTGCTGTCAGACTAGTTTTCAAGATGCTATGTGGAATACCTCCTTTTGTACAGCATTCAAATAATGACAGTGAATTAAAATTGGGGGGTGATTTTAACAGACTTATTTAAACTGTTTAGAATTTGTTTTTATGGCATGTTTAAATATATAGTTTAACATCACTCAGTATTAAACAGATTTAGCTATTTTATGATTCAAGGCATCATTTCCTATGTTCAACAAACCTGCTTGACTTTATTATCTGAGTAAAATAACCATGAAGTTCTAGAGTGATGTTTTTGTTCTTCACCTCTTTGCTAGTTGACTTAGATTAGGTGAACTTTGCTCTCTGAGAAAATGTGTACTAAGAGACTGTGTGTATGTTACAAATATTTTTCTTTCTGCCAATCATAAGCACTTGACTACCTTTGTTCTGGACCGGAAAGATGCTATGATAACCGTTGATGATGGAATAAGAAAGCTGAAATTGCTTGATGCCAAGGGCAAAGTGTGGACTCAAGATATGATTCTTCAAGTGGATGACAGAGCTGTGAGCCTGATTGATTTAGAATCAAAGGCAAGTTTCTAAAATTTATACTATTTTACTTTTAAGGAAGGTCCACAGATACTATGTTTGCAGACTATTTGCAGATAGGTGAAAGTTTGATCAAATAAAATATTTTTGTCAATTATTTAAAAAATAACTTTACATGCCCCAATAAATTTTTTAAAAACTGCATAGGGAACACACACACACTGTGCCAACCACACCAAATGTATTTGCAGACTGAATTTGCTGTGCAGGTTGCTTATTTGTGACTCCTGTTGGGAATTGAGAAAAGACCACACAGATGTTCTTGCCATTAAATCTCCTTCACATTAGTGCGAAAGATGAGAAAACATACAAATAATTATAATAAGTGTAAGAAAACACAGAATTCTGGAAGTAGAAAGCTCTGGTGATGTGATTGGGGGAAGATATTAGGAAGATAGTGATCTTAAAGATTTATTCTGTTTTCGTTTAAAAAAAGAGGGAGAATAGGAGATTTATATATGCATAAAGCACCAAATATTTTGTTGAACTGTGTTGATCTGATTTTAGAGAGGAACCTTAAATGCATTTTTTTTTTTTTTTTTTTTGCCAAATTCTCAGTGATGGGGGTAATGAGATCACTGGTTTTCTAAAGCCAACTCCAAATTCAGATATCACCATAATAGAATGAATTTGTGAAATATAAGAATAGATCTGAAATTTTATTGAAAACTTGTTAAATAATATGATTATTAAAGTTTTGGGGAGTCAGATTTTAAAAGTTTGACATTATGACTCCAGGATAGTAATTTCTCTAATCTCTTACCTAAAGATGGCTTATTTAGTCACTCTGGCCACATGTGTGAAGTAGCAAATGAAATGCTTGCTGTCAACTGGAACATTTAGTAATCTCATTCATCTTTTTGTATCCAGCAAAGTGTAATTCAGGAAATGTTTTTTAGTTACATTTTATACAATGAACTTAGGGCAAATCTTTAAAAAGCCTTCATCTTCAGTATATGTATAGCAGTCATTTAAATTAGTTTTTGTTTAATTTTTAAACAAATCTTAAAGCAGTCTTACAAAATTATCATTTTAAAACTTTATCAGTGAGAATAAAATGTAATTTGGGAAACCTGTTTTTCTTTAACATTTTCTTCTTTTGTTTATACTTATATTCTTAAAAAAATTTTTTATCCTTACTCAAGGATATGTTTTATTGATTTTTGGAGAGAGAGAGAGAAACATCAAATGGCTGCCTCCCACACAAGCCCTGACTTGGGATCGAACCTGCAACCTCTTGGTGCACGGGAGGATGCTCTAACCAACTGAGCCACCTGACTAGGGCTAGACTTGCATTCTTTCATTTGGATTTTTTACTCTGAGAAGTGTTGATGTGGCAAAACTTACATTCTTATTTTATTTTTTTGAAGAGCAAAGATATAGTTTCTTTTTTTTTTTTTTTTTAATTTACTTTTAGAAAGAGAGGAAGGAAGAGAGAAAGAGAGGGAGAGAAACATCAATGTGTGGCTGCCTCTCGCGTGCCCCCAACGGGGCACTTGACCTGCAGCCCAGGCGTGTGCCCTGACTGGGAATCAAACTGGCTACCCTTTGGCTCACAGGCCTGCGCTCAGTCCACTGAGCCATACCTGCTGGGGCCATTCTTATTTTAATTTATCCTCATAAACTATGAAAATTTTTCAAGAGAATCTTCATAAAAGGTTTAAGACCATTCGCAAGTTGTATAAAGCCATTACTGTAAGGATAAGCACCTTAAATATCTCATTAAGTACAGAATTATAATTGTGAGCAGAAAGTTCATTAGTTTTAAGAAGTACTGTACTTAATTATTTAATCTGTTGGTATTTTATTTGCATGATTCTTTATAGGTTACAGAGTATTCACTTTTATACCACCAAATATTAATACCTTAATTTTGAACAGTATATTTCTCATAGAGATCCTTCTGACCTTGTTGTTTTACATGTTTGGCTGGATTCTATCTGTATAGTGAATTTTTACATTTGAGAGATTCACTGAAATAGAAAATGTACAAATGATATATTATTCTTAGCCTAACGTTTGTGTGTATGTATGTATTTATGTATGTATGCATATTTGTATTTATGACTATTGAGTGTTCAAGTTAAAAAAAACCTGGCATTGCATAGCCAGATGGAAAAAAACACCATGTGAGACGGTGAATAATTTGGAAAGAGCCCTCAGTTTACCTTTTTTGCTGATAAAGACATCTTCTCTATCTTATAATCTGAGCAAATCAGCAATGCTAAATTCAGTGTTTATTAATAATGTAATTACATTTCTTTACTAAGTTTCTCCATTTTTGTTTCGCCCACCCACCTTCTAGCCCAGCCTTGTACCTACTCGTCCTCTGTGTCTACAAGTGTTTACTAATATTCATTGTCAGTATGATTTGTGCACTTGAAAAATTATTTTTATGGTGCCTAGAGCTCTTTGTGAAACAGATTTTATATATATAATAAAAAACAAGGCAAATTATATTTTTTACTTTATAGAATGAACTGGAGAATTTTCCTTTAAATACAATCCAGCACTGCCAAGCTGTGATGCACTCCTGTAACTATGATTCAATTCTTGCCCTGGTGTGCAAAGAGCCAACTCAGAACAAGCCAGATCTGCATCTTTTCCAGTGTGATGAGATTAAGGTAAAGGAATAGTGAACTTTCTTTCCCTTTAAGCAGATATTCTGGCAGCTTTGAAATTATTTACGTCAGTCATATGGCTAGTAGGTACTAGAGTTTTAGTTTCTCACAATTTTTTAAGGAAAACAAATCCTTTAGTATCTTACTTAGGGTTTCCAGGCCAAGTAAATAAAGAGGAGATAGAATGGTATTAAAAAAATAAGATGTATTCTATTTATTTTAAAAAGTGTAACTAATATATTAAATTATTCATTGAGTGACTTGGACATATAATTAAAAATTGATTCTATAGAAATCATGTTTCATGGGCAATAAATAATCACACAATTTTTTTTTATTTTACACCAATCACAAAGCATGGATTATTGCAATAAAACACTTAGATATTTTCCAGGATATTGATTTAAAGTTCACCATTTTAATTATGTGACTTGAATACTAGCTCAAGATTTGTAATGCCTAAGAGAGAGTGCGAAAATAGTTGAGCATGGTTACGGGCACTGACATGCTCTATCCTGGAGACTTGTATTTCAGAGTACACTGTACATACTACTCTGTAGCTATATACATTTACTCATTGGTGCCATATTTCGCACAAGACTTAATTTTTTCTAGCCCCATTGAAAATATAAAGTGAAATATGATATACTTTCTTTTATATGGATCATCTTGCAATGTCACTTAGGAGTTTTAAAGTTTCTTTACAATGGGACTTTTACAGTGTTCCTGCCCACATTTGCAGTAAAATGTTTCTTAAAATAGACCCCTGTAGGAAGTTCAGGGTTTCTAGGCATCTTTAGTGTTAATCTCCCACAGAAGAGAAAGCCTTTGACCTGACGTTTGCAGAGTCTTCCTGAAACTAGGATGTCCTTATGGCGGCCACACTGGAGTGGGCGCGTTGACTCTCTCATGTAGCCAGCAGTGTGACTTCGATCACGCCATCACGGGGTGTTCCTTAGTTTACTGAGTTATAAAGGAAGGGGAACGATTAGATAATCTTGAAGTGTCCATTCAGCTCTAAAATTTTATGATTACTTGCACTTTGGTAAAAGAATATAAAATAAATATATGAAAAATATACATAATTACAGAAAATAAGCAGGAACAAAAATAGGCGATGAATACATCCCAGCAAGAATCTGATATACAGTAATAATCATTGGCTATAAATAAACTTCACAACCAAACAAAATAAACCTCTTTGCTGCTAATCTCACATTGATTCCCAAGGAAACCAAATCAGATTTTCTTGTTGGAAAAGTTGCTTGTGTGGAGAATGTTAGTTTTTGCCTGAAATGACAAACTATAAAGTGTTTATCCAAAAGAGTACACCCTAGTATTGGCATTCATTCCATGATTATGGTGGCTTTGTCCTACACTGAGAGTAACTCTGCTGGGACCACAGCAGTTGTTTCCGTGGGTGAGGGAATGCCCAGTAGATCCTGAAGATGAGAAAAGGAAGGAACTCCGCTCAACACACATGTGCTTCTAAGTCCTTCATTACTTCTCAGGAAGTGATATTTACATTGTTACATTTTCAGCATATGATTATACTTTTACATTTGCAAATCCTTTTTCTATTTGCCTTTATGCAAGAATAGCTGTAAACTATGGAAAAGAATCTAGGTTAAACAATATTTTAAAATTCCTTCAGTTTTTAAATCTCAGTATAAAGTGCAGCATCGAGAAAAGGAAGAGTATGTTTTGAAAGCAGATTAGAAAGAACACTGTTCTTTTGCATCAAGACACTCATTGACTCAGAGGAAACACATCCCCTTTTCTGTTTTAACCTATGTATCAAGAGAAGAAAATCGATAACCTCTGTGGTAACTTGTCGTTCATCGCAGGCAAACTTGATTACGGAAGATATTGAAAGTGCAATCAGCGACAGTAAAGGAGGGAAGCAGAAGAGGAGGCCTGATGCCCTGAGGTAAAAGAAATGAAGGGGTAGAATTGATTGGTTTTTAAGTCTTTTTTTCCTCTAAAGATTTATAAAAATTACTTTCAATGAAGATACAGTTTACAGATTACAACCTGCAATCTCAACTCATTTGCCCTCCCAGGTGCATCAGTGTGTGTGCACGCTGTTTCTTTTCATGTTCCTGGTCTTTCTCTGATGTGGCTTCTGCTGCCTGTGTTGTCATAGTCATGAAAGATGAGTGGCCTTTCAAGGGAGGGTGGCCTAAGGAATACAGATGGATATTGGGACTGTAATTGGTTCACGGCCTTTCCAAATCACAGGAGACCCAGGAAAAGGCTGAAGCTAGGTTTCAGCAGAATTTAAAGTTTTTGTATTTCTCATATATAATAAGGAATACTTAGAAATCCTTTCTGTTTTACTCCTAGATGTAGTTCTTAAGGTTGGAGAACTAAGACCATAAATTGTGAGGATTGATGTTATAGAAATGGAGATGGTAAAAATTCAACTTATTCTCATTGTTTTTAGGATGATTTCCAAAGCAGATCCTGGCATTCCACCTCCACCCCGAGCTCCGGCCCCCGTGCCCCCTGGGACGGTCACGCAGGTGGATGTTAGAAGTCGGGTGGCAGCCTGGTCAGCGTGGGCAGCTGACCAAGGGGACTGTGAGTATTTCCAGGAACTGATACTTAATGAACTTTTATTTATGGTTGCGACATAGTTCTTGCGTTCAAATTCTGATGCTAATTTCTGAGCTGCAGCTTGAGGTTAGTTTTGAAAATTTAAATCTTAGGTCAAGGAAAGTTAAGCTTGAACACTGTAGGATTATTATATATGAGAGTTCAGACCAATCATTTAATAGAAGTGGTGTTAGGATTAGTCTTTTTCTTAAGTGTAATCAAAGGAGGAAAGTTTGACTTGACTAACAATTCAATGGATGTAAAGAATATATACTGAACAAGAGACTACGAGGTTTTTGTAAATTTAAGATAATACTTCAAATGCTTTCCATTATTATTACCTCACCACTGTTTTCCTTTGGACATGTTAGCTGTGGTTGCATGACAAGGATGGCAGGGCAGTGGCACAGGGGTGAAAGGCGTCCTCCATCGGGACGCCCTTGCCAAAGGGGCCCTTTGTACGTGCTGTCGTTTTAATTTGGTGGTCTTTGTAAAAACAAATAATCATAAGCATAGAATTTAGTGTAACTTTTTATATGTCAGATATTTTATCAAATCTGAAATTTTTATGACTAGAAAATGCCTTAAAATATGCTTGTCCAATCTCTTCATTTTAAGGGTGAATAAATTGTGATCCATGAGGTTGAATTTGAGGAGGACTAGAGCCTCACGCTTTTGCCTCCTAGTTCACTGAAACTTCCTTAATCACTTGTCTCCTGTAGGATAAGGCGTCGTTCATAGAGGATATCCATCAGTATAAATGAGTAGAACTTGATTGCCAATGTGAGTGGCATTGAACTGTGTTTTGTGTCTTGTGAGGCAAAAGTTGAGCTCTGGAGCAAGACTGGGATCTACCTGTGTGACCCTGGACACTTTTATCTGCCTGTACTTCAGCGTCACTTATGGATAATATAATGGGGATAATAAATAACTCATAGGTTAAAAATAAAGTAACAGAATTATTAGTTATTTTAACTTTATAATAGTTTCTGTGTTTAGGGATTATATAAATTTCTATTAATCCATTTTGTCTGTAAAATTTTGTATGGAAAATAATTTTATGGCTTCCTGGGCTCATTAGATTTTGTTTAAATTACTCTGTGCAGCCTCACCTATATAAGATAAAGTTTTCAGAATCAATTTACTGCTAGACCAAACAGAACACAATACTTATCCTGTGAGGTTCTGTGTGGATCCAGGCCCGTTTTTAGTTGGGAAGATTCCCAAAAGAAGTATCTTTCTGACCCCTCTGAAAGTTTGGCTGACTCAGGCTGACCAGCTCCTTTGAATCCTTGAGGTAGCTGTAGCCTGACTCTTGGAAGTACTCTCTATAGAGTAGTGACAGTGGCACTGGCAGTGGGGCACACTGAAAAACTCTTGAGAAGTACCACACCTGCCTCTTACTTCACCCTCCCATCTCACCTCACCTCACCTATCTGGACTTCCTAATAGCTGTATTTCAAGTTCAACTGTATGTCGGTAGTATATACTATAGCCAAGATAGTAGCTACTCACAGATAAAATAGCGGTTCACTTGCAAGATTTTGTACATATAAATTCTAATTACTGTATTTATTGGACTATAAGACACACTCCCCCCCCAAATTTAGGAGGAAAATTGGGGTGCATCTTACAGTCCAAATGTAGCTTACCTGGCTTGCATTGGTGAAATATTATGTTATTTATGTTATTAAATATTTTACCACATTTTTTGCTTCATAAGTTTTTTTCCCTATTTTCCTCCTCTAAAACCTAGGTGTGTCTTGTGGTCCAAAAAATACAGTGTCCTAAAATACTTAATAGCTACTCATTAAGTTTCATTAAGATTTAGGGTTTTTTGTTCTTTTTTTTTTTTTTGACAAGTATTCCATTTATGGGAAGTTAGGCCTGAAAGAAACATAGCAATGCAGAATTTTTAATATTTCTGCAGTTCTTTATATCGAGCATAATGAGTCATGATGATATATCAAGAATTGTATTTCCATTAGTGATGATACATTTTTCCTGTTCCATCCATACATTGTTTTTTTTTATTTCCTCTACTATGAAATACATGTACAAATTTCTGGGTTTAGTGGTAGTTTTAACTTCCTCATACCACCCAGGAAGGAGTTCATGATAATGACCTCATGATTAACATGCTTTAGCCAAGGGAGCTAACTTAACATCTTGAATGCTTCTAAGACTTTTATTCTTTAATTTACAAGTTTCTGCAGATATTTATACTTTTAAAGAATATGATTTAAAATTAATGAGCCCAGCATTATGGGTTTTAAGTTTAATGACAACTAGAATTTTAAGAAATATTTTACTATCAGAATCCCCAAAGTGTATTGTAATTGCAGTGTTGGAATATGTAAAAATTAGCAGCTCTATTTCATTAGAATTATTTGGCCACTATTTGTGAAGTAGAGGCTTAAATGTGGGTTTCTATTTCTTGGTTAGGAATTAGAGGGTGCTAAGTTAGGGTTGATTTCATAGGCAGCTGACATAGGGAAGAGGGAAACTAGAGGGAAAATTACAGGTTAAAAAAGAACATAAAGGTGGAAAGCAAGTACTTCAGCTCTGCTCAAGTGCTTCTGTTAGTCATGGCAAGGATGCACGTCGTAGATGAGAGCAGGGTTTTGGTTTTGTATCCAGTGGAGGTGTTCTCTTTTGCAAATAGGCTCTTTTCTAGTCAGTTCCTAGCCATTGTTTAATTATCTGTATTGGTATTACTTAAGCAACAGGTCGAAAGAGTTACAATTCTTCTTTCTCTAGTTGAGAAAGTAAGGCAGTACCACGGGCATGAGGAAACGCCTGAGATGATGGCAGCCCGCATTGACAGAGATGTGGTAAGTGCCGCATTCATCTTTGGATCATTGGCTTTGAAAGTGGAAAAAATACTTACAAGGAAAATGAAGTTGATTAAATAAAGATGTTTTGTGGGAACTATATACTCTTTTTAGTGGTAGTTATGCCCTTTGAATTATTTTTCTTCTTAACTATTTTTGCCTTAATGGCAATATTTAACTAGTAGACTTTATGCAAATCTTTAATGAATAATAAATAGGATAATTAACATAGCCACTAGTTTACAAAGGAATTTAAATGGAATTATAAGATTTAAAGATTTTTTGTTTTTGTTCATAATTTTAAATTCATAATTGAATTATTTTTAATGTGTCTTACTGGAATTTATTGAAAATATTTTATAATGCCTGAAAGATAAAAGAAGTAAGTGGTACTTTTAAAAGTACATATGTAAATTTTAATTTCTTACGAAGGATAAGTCTATATTTATTTTTCTTTTTCCATAGTAATTTACTTGCAAGAAAGGCAGTGCCCTATGATGTAATCACAAAGTATGATGTCAGTATAATTACTTTTTATGCTATATTCATATTCAATTGGAAACAAAAACTTAAGAATTTGAAGTTTGGAATTTAATTTTTATATTGCATGATTATTTATTATACTTAAAAGTTCATTTAATCCCACTTTCTAGTTTTTAATTAGAAGAATGTAAAGTTTCACACACACTAGAGAAAGTCAACTAACTTATAGTATACAAGATTATCAAAACTGATCTGATGAACCCTGAAAGCATAGTTCATCATTAATTGTGTTTTACCATTTAGATTTTGTTTTATATATCTTTAATCATATGGCATAATATTGTTGGTGTTTCATTGGGGACATTTATTAGAAAAATAGAAATGCTCAGTGCTTTACTAACAAAATGTTTCTTAGAATTATTTTTCCTTAACTTTATGTGGAGAACACTATGAGAAAATTAGAATAATTGAAAATAATTAGTGATCTGAATAGATATTGTTGAATGTTTTATTGTGGTATTGAAAGAGAGAAAAATTAAGCCACAGAAAAAAGTACATGTCAGACTTTGGTCACGGGTGTATTTAGTTCAATTCTCAAAATTGGTGATAAACTTGAAATTTGCATGTAGGAAGTATTTCTTTTTCTTTAATTTTTTAACTTTCTGATTTTTTTCTTTATTGACTATATAGCCAAGGCAAAAAATTGTCGTGTTTTATATTTAATTATATAATTTCTAATTTCAGCAAATCTTAAACCACATTTTGGATGACATTGAATTTTTTATCACAAAACTCCAAAAAGCAGCTGAAGCGTTTTCTGAGCTTGCTAAAAGGAAGAAAATTAAGAAAGGTAAAAGGAAAGGGCCAGGAGGTAAGTTGGATGATTTTGTCTTCTAAAGACTAAGCAGAACTCCAGTGGTAGACGATTTCTGCCCTTGTGAACTGATCAGCAAAACTCTATTGACAGTGAACCAAGGTTCCTTTTATTGTATTTTTTTCCATTACCATTTAATCCCCTTTCACCTCTCAGCGCCTCCCCGCCTCTCCCCACCCCTGCAATCACCACACTGTTGTCCAAGGTTCCTTTTATAGTTTTGGGATAGCACCAGAAACTCAGGGAGAGACTTAAGATTCACCCAGGGAATAGTCCATTTTTGGTTCTGAGTTGGCTGCAGTAAAGAAAGACACTAGGATTCTTGACCTAGATTAAAGAGACTCTGGGACTCAGGTAGTGGCTATATGTTTGTAGTTAATGTCTGGTAAATAAAGTCTTAGCTCTGTTCTTGTCATATTTAGATTTATTTTGTTGTAAATATTGAACCTCATTAGTCTGTTAATAAAAGGATTGACATTTTGTTGAAATGTCAATGGATTTGATTTTTTTATCATAACACTCCAAAACTATAGTCAGATCATATACAAGTAATTTTTTAGTTTGCTGTAGTTTCAGCTATTTAAAAATGGCACCACAATGTATACAATTATAATTATGGAACAAAATGCTATAGACTGAAATATATAAAAAAAGAAGCAAATAAATATCCCTTTCATTTCCCATGACTTCCAGATGTTTCTCGAGCTTATATCTACATCATAAGCACGTGAGCTGTAGACTTGTCTTGCAGATGTGTATATCTGGATGTACCTCACCTTTGTATATTCTGAAATTAAGTACTACTGCTTCCTGATGTCTCACACCAATTAGTGCTCCTGTATTTTAAGATTGTATTTATTTATTTTTAGAGAGAGTAAGGGAGGGAGAAAGAGAGGAAGAGAAACGTTAATGTAGGGTTGCCTCTCACACACCCTCTACTGGGGACCTGGCCCGCAACCCGGGTATGTGCTCTGACTGGGAATCGAACCAGCCACCCTTTGCTTCACAGTCTGGTGCTCAGCCCACTGAGCCACACCAACCAGGGTATACTTTATGAAGGGTATACTATCCTCTTGGTCACTGGGATTCAACACCACAGATTCTTCTATGACTCTATTCTCTGATTTGTAGCCAACATTGACTTCATTTTTTCAATGTCTCTTTTATCTACTTTTTGCCCTTTTCATTTTCATAACCAGAATGTGCTTCAGACTAGCAATGATTTTTTTACCTAGCTTTCTAAGCAGTTTTTAAGCTGCTGGTCTTATTCTGTGAAGACAGATGTCTTAGGACAGTCACTTTTTTCTACTGCTGAAAAGCATGTTATTTCCATGTTCTCTTGCTTAAGTCCACTCTTCACTCACCCTGGCAGTAAAGGTCATCCACCGTCTAACCTTGATCTACTTTTCCAATCTCATCTTTCTTTGTTTTAATGTTGTAATTTCATGTACAAGCAATTTCCTTTTTCCACAATTTTGCTTTTAATGTTTTTCTTATCAAATTGTTCTGGAACAAAACTTTCCGGTCTTATCTTAAAAGCTACTTTCCCCATGAAACATCTTTTAGGTATACATTTCTCTATCTCCTAACCAGGCACAGTATCTTTTTAATAGCACTTGGTACATTCATGCCTTCTGTTAGATTTTAAGGGCCTTAAGAGTAAGGCTTGTAACTTATACATTTTTATAGTGTTCATAATAATAAGCACAATGACTGACATTTAAAAGGGCTGCAATATAAAGTTCCAGCCAAGATGGAGGGGTAGGCAGAAACACTTCGCTTCCTGGCACAACCAAAAGAAGATTAACAAGCAATTTAACAACAAAGAACAACTACAACTGCCAGAAAAACATTTGCATGGAAGTCCAACAACCAAGGAGTTAAGAAAACATTCATCCAGATGGTAGGAGGGGCAGAGATGAGCAGCTGGTCAGAGAGGACGCAGTGGCCGATAGACCGTGTGGGGAATTCAACATTTGCACACATACAAGCCCAGGGAACAGCGGGGGAGCGAGACAGAATGTGAAATCCTGGGTTTCAGTGTGGAAAATTAAAGACTCCCAGGCTGTAAAATAATCTGTGGGGATTGTGGTAGTGGGAGGAACTCCCAGCCTCACAGGAGAGTTCACTGGAGAGAACCACAGGGTCCTAGAATGCCCACAAACCCACCCATCTGGTAATCAGCACCAGAAGGGCCCAATTTGCTTGTGGGTATTAGGGGAGTGACTCAAAGCCAGTCCACAGTGGAGCAAGTGCCATTGTTACCTCTCGTACCCCTCCCCCACATACAGCATCACAAGGCAGCGAAGAGGGTTGCCCACTTCCCCCACCCCAGAGAATACCTAAAGCTCTGCCCCTTACTATGTAACGGGCATGCCAGGACAAAGAAAGATGGCCCAAATGAAAAAACTGATCAAAACTCCAGGAAAAGAACTAAGTGACAAGGAGAGAGACAACCGGTCTGATGCAGAGTTCAAAACACAGGTAATCAGGATGCTCACAGAATTGATTGAACTCAGTCACAAAATGAAGGAAGAAATGAAGGCTGCACAAAGTGAAATAAAGGAAAATATACAGGGAACCATCAGTGAAGGGAAGGAAACCAGGACTCAAATCGACGATTTGGAACAATAGGAAAAAATAAGCATCGAACCGGAACAGAATGAAGAAATAAGAATTCAAAAAAATGAGGAGAGACTTAGGAACCTCTGAGACAACTTTAAGTGTTCCAACATCTGAATCATGGGAGTGCCAGGAGAAGAGGAAGAGCAAGGTATTGAAAACGTAATGAAGGTGAACTTTCCCAATCTGGCGAAGGAAATAGACTTCCAAGAAGTCCAGGAAACTCAGAGTCCCAAAGAAATTGGACCCAAGGAGGAGCACACCAAGACACATCATAATTAAGTTACCCAGATTAAAGATAAGGAGAGAATCTTAAAAGCAGCAAGAGGAAAGGAGAGAATTAACTACAAAGGAGTTTCCATTAGACTATCAGCTGCTTTCTCAAAAGAAACCTTCCAGGCATGAAGGGGCTGGAAAGAAGTATGCAAAGTCATGAAAGGCAAGGACCTGCATCCAAGATAACTGTATCCAGCAAAGTTATCATTTAGAATGGAAGGGCAGGTAAAGTGCTTCCCAGATAAAGTCAAGTTACAGGAATTCATCATCACCAAACCCTTATGAAATGTTAAAAGGACTTATCTAAGAAACAGAAGAGCAAAACCTATGAACAGTAAAATGACAACAAACACAACTATCAATATCTGAACCTAAAAAAACAAAAACAAATACTAAAACAACTAGAACAAGAACAGAATCACAGAAATGGAGATCGCCTGGAGGGTTATCAGTGGGGAGGTGGCGGGGGAGAAAAGGTACAGGGAGTAAGAAGCAGAATAGGTAGGCACAAAATAGACGGGGGGAGGTTAAGAATAGAATAGGAATTAGAGAAGCCAAAGAATTTATGGATTCAAGAATTCATGGATTGGTCATGTCCATGTACAGTCCATGGACATGAACTGGGGGGTGAGGGGGCGGTGCAGGCTAGAGGGGGATAAAAGGGAGGATATAAATTGGGATAATAGCATAATTATTAAAATATATTTAAAAAAGAAGGACTACAATATAAATTTATGGAATCTAATGAGGAATTGGTGGTGCCTAAAGGCAGAGGAATGCATTTGAAATGTCAGATCATCTTAATCTGTTATAGGCAGACTATAAGATGTGGTAGAGTAAGTAATAGCGTGATACCTGGCATGATCATGGAACTTTACCGACATAAATGTGTTTTTATTGTATTTTTTCATTTTATGTATTTTTTGGCAATTTGCTCTTACCTACTCCTCCTCCTGCTTATTTCTTTAGAGGGTGTTTTAACTCTGCGGGCAAAACCTCCACCACCTGATGAATTTATTGACTGTTTTCAAAAGTTTAAACATGGATTTAACCTTCTGGTAAGTGCTATTTATATATAACTAAAAGAAACAAATGAAAGAGATCAAAGTCAAGCCAGGATGTTCTGGATTATAACAACAGATAAATTATTCTCATAGATTTTTTCGTATATATGTTTTTATTTGCCTTTAATTAGAACAAAACATTATAAAATGTGTACATCTAAGAGACCTGATTTTAAAAAATGACTCCTTTTTTTTTAAACTAAATGTTTCTAATCTGACTCATCCATGTTTAATTATTATACTAATAAGTAAATCTAGGAATAAAGAACTCTTCATCTGAGTCTGTGTTCGACATTCTTGAATGTCTGTCTTTTCCTCAATTATGTCATAGTAATTAGTTTGTCTATTTTCTTAATGTTACAGGCCAAATTGAAGTTTCATATTCAGAATCCTAGTGCTGCAGATTTGGTCCATTTTTTATTTACTCCATTAAATATGGTAAGATTTTCTTAATTTAAGGAAGTAATCATTATTAGTATGTTTTTCAGCCCCCAGTGTCTATTTAGATTATCTGGACAGTTTTTCTTTATTACCTTGCCGTCTGTGTAAACACTGAGAACATGAAATTTGAGAGTTTAAAAGAGCCTTGGAAATCATATATTTTAACACCTTACTTTATAGCTGAGAACACTAATGTCTCTGACAGAGCTAGGGAAATGAAAAGAAGTAAAGATTTATTGGATACTAGTATTTTAGTAGATTCTAGTATAAATGGCTTGAGTAATATAGACATTTTTCTCTTTCTCACAAAATAGACTAGGCATCAAGGGTCCAGTGCTGAATGAATGGCTTTTCTCCACGATGTTGTTCCAAGACCCAGATTCTTTTCTTTGAGGTGTTCTTTTATCACTGAGCTGTCTCTGATTCGGTCATTTGTTCATTTATTTATTCAACAAATACTAATTGACAGCCTGCTATGTGCTTGGGATTATTAGTAGCTCATCAGGAACAAAACTGACATAAATTCTTACCCTCTCAGTACTTGTATTTTAGTATGGAGGGATGAACAGTAAACTAAATAAATTTATAGCTAACACAGTTCACGAAAAATAAATGCTATGTGAAAAAAATATAGCAGGGAAGGTAACCAGAGAGTGTTTCAGGTGTGTGCATGTGTGTGTGTGACAGTTTTTGAATAAGGTTGGTTAAGGGAACAACTCACTGAAGAGGTGTCATTTGAGCCAACAAAGTGAGGGATGAGTCATGTGGATTTCTGAAGAAAGAGAATTCCAGGCAGAGAACAGCTAATGCAGATGCTCTTAAATGATAACATGTAAGTCATGTTCTTGGAATAAATAGGTATTGTGACTTGAACAGAGTAAGGGAGGAGATCTTAGAAGGAGATGAAGTCAACAAATTAGTAGGTGGACATACTTTGTTGGTCCTTGTACGTGATTGCAAAACCTCTGACACTTTTGGAGGGGTTTCAACAAAAATGGATCATTCTGGCTGCAATATTGAGAAATTTGGGGGAAGAAGGAACTGAGGTGGATATTAAAACAATCCAGATGAGAGCTTATGGTTTTGGACCAAGTAATATTGGAGGTGATGAGAAGAAGTCAGATTCTGGTTATAAATCATAGAAGCAGCAAGATCTGATGGTAGATGGGATGTGCTGCTCAAGAGCCAAGGATGTCGCAAAGGTTTTTGGCCTAAGACTGGAGGATGGACTGATTATTAACTGAGAAAGTGAAACCTGGGTAAAATAGGTTTTTGGAGAAAGATAAGGAATTCAGTTTTAGTTGTGTGAAGATTAAGTTATATCCAGATGGAAAAACTTGCAAATGTAGTTGAATACCTGAATTTGGAGTTCAGTGGAGAAATCAGGCCTGCAGATATAAATTTGAGGATCATCTACATGTAGAAGGCATTTAAAGCCATGAAATTGGATGATGTCACCAAGGGAGTGATTATAGATAAAGAAAAAGAATAAGGACTGAGGAAGCTTTAGGCTGGTTCAACGTGAGGAGAATGGGAAGGACCAGCAAAGAATATTGAGAAGAAATGCAAATTGATTTTGGAAGCAACCTAAGTGCCCATCAGTAAATGAGTGGATGAAAAAACTGTGGTACCTTTACACAATAGAATACTACGCAGCAGAACAAAAGAAGGAGTTCCTACCCTTCATGACAGCATGGATGGGACTGGAGAGAATCATGCTAAATGAAATAAGCCAGGACATGAAAGACAAATACCATATGATTTCACCTATAAGCAGAACCTGCTCAACAAAACAAACAAGCAAGCTAAATACAACCAGAGACACTGGAATAAAGAGCACACTGACAGTAACCAGAGAGGAGCGGGGAGGGGGATCATAGGAGATAGTAGGGGAAGGGCCATCAAGGAACATGTATAAAGGACACATGGACAACGCCAAAGAGGGTAGGTTCAAGGATGGGAGGCGGGAATGAGGGGCAAAGGAATGTGGTGGGGTGAAAATGGAGATGATACTGGAACATCGAAATAAGTAAATGAATCAATAAATAAAAGGAACAAAATACAAGTTTATTGTGGTGTTCTAGAAGCCAAATGAAGAAAAATGTTTCCAAGAGGAAGAATTGAACTGTTATGTTAGCTATCTAGGGTGGAAGCTTATCTCTGTGTCCTTGTAACAGCTGTGCAAAAGCAAAGAAAGACAGCTTTGTCTTTATTTTTTTACTTTATTTTTTTCATTGTTGTTCAGGTACAGTTGTCTCCATTCCCCCCATCCCATCCAGCCCCACCTCCCACCCTCGACCCTACCCACCTTTGGCTTCGTCCATGAGACAGTTTTGTCTTTAAAGAGGTAGCTCTGGACTTCAGCAGATAATTTCTTCAGCTCTGGACTTCAGCAGACCATTATCCAGTTGGCCTGAGCTTCCTCGTAGCACTAAACACTAGACTTCCACACCTAACACTAAAGGAATACAGTTTCCCTCTGAGTGGCTATGTGTGCATCGAAATGCAGAGCCTCCTCCTTCTAGAAGGAAGAAGAGGAGGATGGACGCTAGGTGACAGTTAGCAGTCTTTGGCCTGCACACTGTGTTCTTGGCACAGTGATATGCACATAACACAACATTCTCCCCAGAACACTTCCTTCTTGTACATGGATGTTTTTGTATAAGCTATAATTTTTGAAGCTAACAAAATGGTGTTTTGGGAACAATTGCCTTTGTGAAGGAGCTGGAATGTTATATCGTATGAAAAGTAATACCACTTGTGTCATAGGCCAGGATCCAAGATACACATCTTAGTTTTCTAGAATTTTAATATCCAGGTATGCTCTTTCCTTTTACATTGAATGAAGTGGGCACAGTCATGTCCTTCCCTTCCCATCTTACATTTCTTATATTTAGAAATAGTGCAGCAGTGGTTTTTCTGAACTGCTGTTATGTGCAGCCACTTGTCCTGCAGGAGAGCTGGGAGAGTGAGCTGGAATGATGTGTCAGGGTACACGAAGGGGAGTGCTGAAGTTCGGGGAAAGCATGGCAACAGAGAGCGGATGAACAGTTGTTGACCTTACGTGCAGACAGACCCAGAAGAGCCTGGGCTACAAATCACCTTTTCTATTGCTATAGGTCATTTCCCTTTTTGTGGGGAGGGCAGATGAGAAAGAAGTGGAAAAAAGGTAGAATTTTCTCTTAAAAACTTCCAGGAGGACAGTTTCCTACTTTGAGGGCTAAGGCAGGAACGTGTGGAGTGACTGTGAGTGATTCACCCCGTGAGTGAAGGAGCAGACGGTTACTTTACAGAATGACAATAGACGTAGCGATGATTGCTAGTATTGCTCTGTATTACTCCTGTGATTTTTTTTAAAGAGTAGGATAGTAACTATATGAAGCAGATATATTTTGCTATTTTTGATTTAGAGTATATGAAGACTATGATCATTGAGTCCTTCAATCTTTATCAAAAATGGAGCAAATTCAGCATTTCTCATAGCTTTTACTTGGATATCAGAAAGTGGGGAAAAGAGAGAATCCAAGTAATAGAAAGGAATAAATCTCATTCTTTCACCGAGGATAACTAGACAAGGCCTGAAGTAGAATATGAAATGAATATTGCTTTACAAACATAGGAAAGTAAGTAGCATTATTAGCATGAATATCAGAACTGGGCAATAAGAGATTAAAAGATGAAAGTCCAAGATGACATCAGTCATTTATAAATGCTTCCACATGTTGCTGCTATACATAGAACTTCAGATTTCCATTTGTGTAGTTATTGTTGAATAATTCTTGCTGTGTAACTTTTTAAAAATTAAATCAAGGCCATTCATATACAAAGAAACTGATACTAGCTCATTAACAAAATTTATATTCTTTACTCTTTAACACATTTAAATATTAGGAAGTATTGTTTATAAAGCAGTTTTTGCCACCTCTTCTCCTTCACTCCATACCTTCTTCAGAGATGATAAGTAGATACCTAGTCATTACATAGAGTAGAAGTATAAAAGAATGGTACTGGTTTCCGTAACATACAAAATTTAGTCTTTCTAATTAGGCTATATATCTAAAAACATTGATTTATTTTTCCTCAAAAATGACTTCATATGAATGGTCTCCCCAATCATAATACTTCCATCGCTCCATTTAATGTCCTGCCTGTAAGCCCCAGACATTTTACTTGGAGATGAGGAGGAACGTTTATTCAGGGCTGACTTTGAGCCAAATTTAGTGGCTTTAAATCTTGCGAGTCTCTCCTTCTACCCTCGGTGTCTGTACACGTGCACGCACACGGGCCTGCTCACATTCTGAGAGGGAAGTGTGCCCATAGCCTTTTAGTTGCCTCCTTTCGTTGTATTCCCTCTGTTAAAATGAAGATTTTACCATTCCTCTACTCCTTTACTCTCACTCTTTCCTCAGAGTCATCCCTACGTATTTACTGAAGGTGCTAATAGGGCTTGGGAGGAAGAAATTACTGTCAGGCTGTCAAGATAGATTTTGTTCTTAAATAAGAGGCTATCTCCCTTGGTTTTCTTGGTTTTCTTTCTTTTTTTTTTTTTCTTTTGTTTGTTTTTATTCATTCCCTTAGCACTGTGTCTTCTGCAATTCAAAGTCAGATAGGCCTTGGTCCAGGTCCTCAAGGGAGAAGAAACTGAAAAATAAGCCATAAATTACAATGAAATTTGTTACTAATGTGTGTAAATGATTTTGGGGACATCGAGGTGCATCAGAGTTACACCTACTCAGGAACCACCTCTTCTGGGAAGCTGGGAAGCAGCGTGAGCAGATACACAGAGGTGTCCAACAGCATAGCAGGCTGAGAACGCCTGGATGACCAGAGAGAAATTGAGTCTTAGTCTGGCACCATTCACAAAACATATTCCATTTTTCTTGTGCCATATTTCTGGGAAGGTGAGATTTTTATAAAAGGGGTCTGGTTTCTGCTCTCAGAGAAAATTGCCATTCTTTAGCCAGGAAAAGACCCCTGAGAAGTAAATTTGAAGCAGTCTTTGGAGATCCACTTCTCGTCACTTTGTTTATCAGAGAGTTAACAGCTGTTTGCTTCTGCTTGTCATTACATTATCCATTTCAAATAAGGACAATTTCCTGGAATTAAATTCTGTGAAAAAATATATTCTTTCACCTTTCTTTCTGGATCCTTTTATTTTTTGTACATCTTTATAGGCACAGCCACAGACTGTTAACCTGAGCATGTTTTTCTCTATAGTCTTCATTTCTAGAACCATATTTTTCAGGTTTGGCCTAATAGATTTGCAGTAGAGATACATTTTTGAAAGTAGAGTTTATTAAACTATCTGACTTAGAATTTTCCGCATAGACATTAGTATTTTCCAAATAAAGTACAGTCATAGATTCTGTGAAAGCTGTTAAATTATTAAGTTTTTGTTATAGATGATTAGGCACTAGTGGGCCAGACGAAATGCTTTGGCAAGCTGGTTTTCACTCAGGAGTGCATTGCGCACCATCAAAATTTAATTTGAGTGCATAAAAACAGTGCTTGTTTTTTGGCTTGGCTTTTGAAAATGTACAAATAATGACCATCTTCTTGCTAAAAAATAATTTCTTGTCATTTTAGGTGGTGCAGGCAACAGGAGGTCCTGAACTAGCCAGTTCAGTACTCAGCCCCCTGTTGACTAAGGACACAATTGATTTCTTAAATTATACTGTCAATACCGATGAAAGGCAGCTGTGGATTTCATTGGGAGAAACTTGGATGAAAGCCAGGTAAACATCTATGAGTTTAGTATTTAATACCCATCATACTTATTGTTCTTTGTTTAATACATGATCTAAGAACACATTTATTAACCATCTATGTATGAGGGACTGGGTGTTATAGATGGAAAAACCTAAACTCATAAAAGGCTAAACATCGAGTGGAAAGGATAGAAGCATATGGAATATAATCCATGATCAATGCCAAGGTGACTCATAAACGAACTGCTATTGGTTGGCACGGTGCAGCAGTCGGAAGAGGATTTAGAGGGGAGGGTAGTTAGCTTCCAAATAAGAACTGGCATTTAAGCAGAAATTCAGGTGACTGTGGGTGACTGTGGAGAACGGGGAGGAGGAATGGTGTTAGTGAGGCATACAGGAGTGAGCAGGGCTGGGCTACGAAGGCTCTCGATTCCTGCTGTGGGGTTGGAGGAAGGCTCTGTAGGCTGTGGAGAACCAATGACCTTGTGAAGCAGAGTGTGACATAAATACACGTGTTTTAGAAAGGCCACTCTGTTAGTCAAGTCTAGTAAGGACAAGGACAGAAGTAACTAGAGGCAAAGAGGCCCCTTGGGATGATAATGCTATAGTAGAGGTTAATTGTTTTTATTTTTATTTTTTAAATTTTATTAAGTTTATTGGGGTGATATAAATTAATAAAACTATATAGCTTTCAAACATGTATTTCTGTAATACATCATCTGTATATTGTATTGTGTGTTCACACCCCAAGTCAGATCTGGAACTAGAACTGTTGTAGTAGGGATGGAAAGGAGGAAGGAGGAGGGGATCATTTTAAGAATTATATCTTGTCAATAAAGTGATCATGGAAAAGAAATCATTAACAGTTGCAGTGTTAAAGTTTGCTGAGCAAAGCAAGTTATAAAAGTTTTTTCATTATATGTGAATAAATCATTTTTGCTTTCCTCATTTCTCCAAATCCTTTTATTTCTCTCAATACTTAAGGTAAATCATTCACTATGGTTACTTAGTAGCTTGGCTTCCTGATGCTTTTGTCTTCCTGAAAGTAATGGCCTAGTTCACATTTTCTTCTCATTCTTTTCTTCTGTTGAAACAAACCATGCCCACTTACATTTTAGACTTTGGCAACTGCTTTTGTTAGAATATGGTTTACACATTGAATGGTTTACTAAGCAGAATACTCTTTAAAAACACTGCAGTTATTGTTTTTATACTGAGAATATCAAAGTTATTTATATTACTTATATATTAATATAACATACTATATCATACTGTTTATATATCATACCATGTAAAAACTGATTAAATAGATTTCTTAAATCTATGAGGTTCATGTAGATTGTGATGTTATGATAAGCCTAGGTAAGATATTTTAATTTTTAAGAATATTAGGAAATGAATGCACTGACTTAAAAATTCCTAAAGCTAAAAATAATCATAAAGGTACATAATAATCTGAATACAGTGGCTAATTTCATCAGAGTAAAAGTATAATTTGAAGAGTTAAATCATGTGTGAAAGATAAAACAACATATTTTAGCAGACATGAAGCTGTAATTTCTGTCCTACTTATGTTTATGGTTCATAAGTGATTAGGAGCCTGTAGAAATACATGTCACTCAGAGTCATTAAATAATGAATGGATATGATGATGATTACAGATTAGTCCTAACTTCATTTTACTGATTAAAATGTAGCTAATACATTTAATTTAGGAAATGAGTAAAGTTTTATTTTAGGGGATCTCATAAATTAAAAAAGCCATAAACCTTAAGAACATTTTCTACTGTTCCTCTTTTGAAAACTGTATCTAATATCAGGAGATTTCATAATGATGGGAGGGGAATGAAGGGAAAGATGATAATTTGAAACTACTTCAGATGCTAGAGAAGTATATGTTCTAAATACATAGTACATTTTTAGTTACACATTTCCTTCCCAAATTTTAGAAAGCCGATATCCATGTTTAAAAGTTGAATTAATGGGGAATTGAGACATTGTGGTGAAAACAGGTAACGGAGCAGAACTCAGTCTTCCTTTCCTTTTATATGTATTACATATGATTATGAACACATTTACTAGGCTCCCTTTTTTGGTGGAAGGAAAGCAGATTGGGTATGCCTTGTTTCTGTTGTTATATGCATTTGCTTTTGTGTTTTATGGCCAACCTTACTAAAGATAATCTCGAACATGAATGCATTTCTTAATTTTATTTTTTGTATGTCTTAATTTTCTTCAACAGAGCAGAGTGGCCAAAAGAACAATTTATTCCACCGTACGTCCCACGGTTCCGCAATGGTTGGGAGCCCCCAATGCTAAACTTCATGGGAGCTCCAGTGGAACAAGACCTTTATCAGTTGGCCGGGACTGTGGCCAACGTAGCAGAACATCAACACAGACATGATACGAAGAGATACTCCACAGAGGTGACATGTTTTTTACATATCTTTTGCAGAAAATGCAGTAATCTGTGTATTTTCTTGTAATTCTGATTGTCAATTCTTATTTTATCTGAAGGTTTTTCTGGAATCAATGACTAAATGTTCTGCGGTCCTTAGTTACCTCTCTCTCTCACCTCTTTGTCATTGTTGTGACAGTTGCTGTTTCCCTGAGAAGCCCAGATGTGAGCCCATATATATTCCGTCCAGGGGCCAGCTCCCGCCACCCCCCACCCTGCTGCGCTCCCGAGCCCTCGTGATCCTGTCTTCTTGAAGTGCATACTTTCTCTCCTTGTCAGGGAATTGCCCTACTGCCCCTTGGCTTATTCTTTCTATTTCCCTCTCCCATCATCAGAGACTCAAGACATTCTCAGAACCCAGGTTCTTTAAGCCTGTCCCAAGCAGCTCTTTCCTGAATGGCCCATTTCCTCCCTCCCTCCCTTTTTCCTCCCCAAGCCCCCTAGTTTTAAACCTCTGGAGTCCTATCAACCTGACTAGAAAGAAGTCCCAGCTTCAAATGATCATTTATGACACTATTACACCTTGATGAGATGATAAAATTTATTGTATCTTTTATATATTTAGTAAGCTTCATAGTAAACTTATTTGGAGAGCAAATTAAGGGATTCCTTAAAAATGATTTTTCGATAGCTCTTTTTTTTTTAAGATTTTATTTATTTATTTTTAGAGAAGGGGAAGGAAGAGAAAGAGGGAGAGAAACATTAATGTGTAGTTGCCTCTTGCACGCCCTTTCCTGGGGACCTGGCCCACAACCCAGGCATGTGCCCTGACTGGGAATCAAACCCCTGACCCTTTGCTTTGCAGGCCAGTGCTCAGTCCACTCAGCCACACGAGCCAGGGCTTTCTATAGCTTTTCTTGTTCTTTTAGAAAAGAACATTAAACATTGGTTAATGCTGAACCAAACTGAGTAGGATGATCAGAATTTAGGAAGTAAATGAATGAAATCTAGTTTGAAGAAGAAACAGTAATTGATGACTCCATCTGCCTTAAAATCCTGTTCATTTCATTTAATCTCTTAGGTCAATTTTCTTGGACTACTGTGGGTATTTATAATGTAGTGAATATGATATCAATGAATGAATTAACAAACTAGAGCAAATCTTTACTTTTAAAGAGAAAAAAGATAAATAAATTAAATTTCTTAAAATTGTTCCCTTGGACAATAACCATAATATTATAGAAGACTGGTTAAATTCTGAAACTTTAAAAATAAAGCAAACATATTGCTTTAAACAGTTTTTTTCTAATGTAACTCCTTTTTTCCCCCTCTGATTGCATATAAGAGTATAGATGGATTCCTTAACCGTCCTTCCCTCTAATTGAGTAATTAAGAGGATGACCTCATAGCTCTGGCAGTTGGTTGGTAGGCGTATATCCTCAGCTGTAATTTTGTAGTTCAGACCCCATCACTATGAATATATTTTTCCTCATAAAGGGCAATGTTTTTAGAGGAAAATTGTAATCAAAATGAAATTATGATACACTTGCTGTTGCTATAGTTACAGCTGACTATTTTCAAATTATACAGATTTCCAGCTAACAATCTTCATATCTTAAAGAAAATATATCTACTTTATAATTAAGCCTCAGAAATTCACATTTGTGCGTTCCTTTTCAATGTGTATGTTTAAAGAGAGACAAGTATATTCGGGGCTTCCAGGTAAAACTTCGTCTGCTCTCACTGAACAATTAATTTTAAAAGAAGAATTATTGAGAATCCTTTCTTACAATGAATTACCATTTTCTTGGTGTAAATTATTTTCCATTTTATGGCTTAAGTACTTATTCAGAGGTTTAAAAAAATAAAATTAAATGTGCCTGCTAGAAGTTCTAGGGAATTTTATATCATAAGATTTTGTTGGAAAAGAAACCAAGTAATGGTGATTTAAAATGCATAAAAAATGCAATCATCCCCAGAAGAGAGATTTTATTATACTTTATTATACTTTATTGCTACTATTATAAATACACTCAGGACAAGACTTGGATGATTCAGGCTTTGTTTAGAATCGAAAGGCTTAAGTGAAGTGGAGTGACAGATAGGGTGGCAGTACTCAGCTTCCGCACTTCCTCTGAACCAGCAGCGGTTCTAACCAAGGTTGTGCAGTCATCACACTTAGTCATTTGGCCTCATTTCTCTCCTCCCTTCGAATACGCCCATACTCTCAGGACCGGTGATTTCATCCTGGCTGACCTCACTCTGTTATGTTCTGAGTTGGGCAAAAGGTGTGGGTGCTTCTAACAGTTTCCTGAACTCCTCCCTTTATAACAGCCTTTCGTAAAAAATTGCCTGGACATCTAATTCCTCTACCCTCTCCTAGGAAAATGATAAACTGAATTAAGGCATTTGTTTTTATTTTAGTTTTCAGCTTTATGGAGGTATAGTTGACAAAAAGTTTTAAGATAAAGTATCTTTACATGAAGTACCACTACAATATATTATAGTGATTCGATGTGTAGTGAAAGGCGTCCCTAATCTGGTTAATCAACACATTAACACATCCACCACCTCACATAATTTATCTTTGTTGTTGTTGAGAACATTTAAAGTCTACTCTTTTAGCAAATTTTAATTATACATTACAGCATTATATATCGTAGTCACCTTGTTTTACATTAGATCCTCAGACCTGTGCACAAACCTCTCCCTATTTTCCTGACCCTGGCAACCACTTTTCTGCTTTTTCTATGAATTTCACTTTTTTCAACAAAGATGCCACATGTAAGTGATACCAAGCAATATTTATCTTTTTCTTTCTGGCTTATTTCACGTAATGTAATGTCCTTAAGGCCTGTCTATCCATATTGTCGCAAATGGTAGGCTTTCCTTACTTCTCATGGATGAGTAACATTTCCATTGTACTATATACAGGGTGGGGCAAACGTAGGTTTACAGTTGTTTGTATGGAAAATAATACAATAATTAATAAATAATAATACAAGAATCAACTTTGTGTTGTGTGTACTCACAACTGTAAACCTACTTTTGCCCCTCCCTGCAGACACGGCATGCCACATCTTCCTTGTCTGCTCGTCTGTGGCTGGACACCTGGGCTGTTTCCGTATCTTAGCCATTATGAATAATGCTGAAATGAACCTTGGGGTGCATTTCTCTCCAAGATTCTAATTTTTTTCAGTAATATATCCAGTAGTAGGACTGCTGAATCATATAGTAGTTTTATTTTTTATCTTTTTCTTTTTGAATAAATTTTTATTGTATTTTTCATTACTATTTTTCTCCCTTATACCCTAATTCACCTCCACCCATCCCATACCCATTGCAGTACCCACACTGTTGTCCATGTTGATGAGTCCTTTTTCTTTTTTGCGTCCCCCCCATATTTCATTTTATGTGAGGTAGCAATACAAAATCTTTAGATGATTTTTTTGTTTGTTTCTCTGATTCCCCCTATAGCTTTAGAACCGTGCTGCTCACTGAGAACCATAGACTTCAGTTCTCCTCTCGGTTAGCCCAGTGATCTCAGGTCTGAGCTGTGTTAACTGCAGAAGGAAGTGACTCCAGCATTGTCTTCTGGCTTATTGACTGTTAAGATCAGTGTGTTTCTGTTTTCCTTAACAGTAAATCTGATAATAGTGCTGCCATTAAAAAAAAAAAAAAAAAAAAAAAACTGTCTGTACAAATTTGAAAAAATGAGAAAAAATGAGGGGGTGGTATAATTTTAATGTACTGAGTTCAGATGATCTTCATGTGATGACATTTACCTTGCTAGAGTGCTCAAGGACTGTTTCTTAAACGTCGTAAGCAGGGATTAAGGGTTTCATTGTTCTTTTTAAACTAATTTTATTTTATATAAGCTGTTAAAGTCTGCCTAATTCTAAAATCAGCTCTTACAGAAATTCCTGAGGAAAGAATTTTTTATAGGCGTACCTCATTTTATTGTGCCTCACTTTATTGCTCTTCACAGATGTTGCGTTTTTTACAAATTGAAGGCCAGACCCTTCATCAGCAGAAATATTCCTGCTTTTTTTATTGTGATATTGGCTTCATTGTGACAGTCTACAATCAAACCCACAGTATCTCCAAGTTATGCCTGTATTGTTTTACACCTGGATATTTCCAGACCTAAAATTTAGCCTTTGTTCTAATTAATTTTCTTATTATAAGTAGGTCTTGGACAAAATGTATCTACTTCATTTCATAATTTATTAATTTAATGGTCAATTACTTGAAAATGAAAGTGATCACAGTGTAGTTGAGTGTTCTTACTGATTGACGTCAGTGCTCATTCAGTTAATTAATGTTGGTGATTCTTTAATCTCTTCTCTGTCCTTCAGCAGTCCAGTGTATCAGAGTATCTTCCACCTCCACCCGATGGGTATGCATTCAATAACGTTTACACCAGAGGACCCCATCAGGACCAAGGGGAAGCTGCTGTTCCTTTTAAGCCAACTCCTAATCGCCATGTGGATAGGTAATATTTCATGGACATCATTTGGAGAGTTGAGGCTAACTGTCTCTGATTTAGTGCCTATGGTGCCAGTGCCTGCGTTTTACAGTACTTCCTTAAACTTTCCGTCTGTCGGTTGTTTGCTGAAGCTTCCGTTGTTGCTTTATGGAACTGGCTTTGATGCACAGAGCCTCCGGTCTGCAAGTCTAGCTGGAGGACCTCCAGGCTCTAATTCCAACAGAGTGCAACTGCCTTTGGATGACTTTCCCTTTTTAAAAGGATGCTTCTGACAAAATCTGTGAATAAAGAAGAAAGAATTGTTTTGAAATTCTCAACTAGTTTGTACCAGATGGTCTCTAAGGATTTTTCTAGCTCTGTAACTCTTAAAGGAAATAATTTCCTTCTTTCTTCTCCCCGAACAAAAACAAACAAACCTTCCTTTAGATAAGAAATATTTAAACTAAAGATAAACTAAATATTTAAATGGAGTCAATGCCTTCTGTGCCATTTTGTCATTTCGTCTTACTGTATTTTATTCTCAGTTTCCAGTTTTACATTTCAGTAATTTTCCCATATTTTCTCTCTTAAATTTAATATAGGCAGAGGTGGGAAATTGAGATGAGAGAGAAATAAATCACTTTTCCAGTCATGTTTTCCAGCCACTACCAGTGAGGTTGACCTAGAGGCCAACCGTATGCATAAGACAAAAAGGAGAAATATTGGGGACGAGGGCACGGGAGAGTGGCCGTCAGACGCAGTGCGTGGACCGTGCGTTCTGACACTTCCCTGCCTCTAGGCCTCTCTCACCACGAGTGTTGTGTGCCCTTTATTATTTTTTGGCAGTATGTTTTTTCTTAATAAAACCTAAAGAAGGTGGGATTTAAAATTTTTGTTTTCTGTTGAGAATGATGATAGAATTAATACTTAACTAAAATAGTGTAGAAATTATGCAGGTATTATTAACATATAAAATTGAGTACAAAGAACAGTCAGCAATGAATAATACATTTTGAAAATGCCAACACATGAAACACCTTTTAATTATAGATTCAGTTTTTAGTAGATATAGGTGAAAATCAATTTTGAAGTTTAAAAATTATTTCACTGAAATTCCTCTTGACTAATTCATTACTCATAATATTTTCTTTTTTCTCTCTCATAGTTAATAATCAAAGAAGTTATTTCAGATTGTGATTCTTATTTTTTTTGTTTCATAACTCCAGTAAATGGGATGGTTTTTCTCAGCTAAGTAATCATAAAATAACTTCAGTACATTCCTCACATGTGTTTGTTGTAATACCTATTGATACTAAGAAACTTTGATCGTGTTCCGGTTTAAGACCACATCTTGCACACTGTGGCCACTCAGTAAATGTTTGTAGACTTACTTGATTGTTTTATTAAATAGCTGAATGAGCATGTGATAGTGTATCCAACATTTCAGAGTCATTACCTCTGTGTTCTTCAGCTGCAGGTCTGTAAGGTCTGCAGCATCACTGGTGACAAAACCTGCCCCGTTTATTTGGGACCGCTTACCACAAAGGCTTTTAAACATTTACCTTGATCTTTATAGAATATCATGGGAGTTTACCTTTGACTTACTGATTTGTTTATATCTCTGTACCCTATCCACTTCCAAAGTGGATTCAGGCAGCTCGTTTAAATTATATGCAATTAAAGTAATATTAATATTAAAATTAAATAATAAAATTAAACATTTAAGAAGTCAAAAGACAGGATGAGAATTAAAATTTTTGAAGTATAGGTTGACACTGTGATTTAGTTTCGAATTTGTCTTTGAGGTTCCTGACTGTTCCTCAAAAATATTTATCTCGTAGAACTTTATATAGGATATGCCAGATAATGTAAGGGACATTATTTTTAAAGATGTTATATATTTTTATCTCATTCAGAGGATTCTGTGGTGAACTTCATGAGATTTATTTTAGTAACCTTTGATGAGTAAAAAAGTTAAATGGAACTTAGTGCTGGAAATTCCATGAAAAGATAGTCAAGTATATAGATCTTAGAGTTACCAAAGTTTAACTAGAGAAGGAATTTTTAGAAAATACACTGAGTGGTAGGTAGATTGTATAGCTCAGTTGTCCGTAAGTATCCCTCAGCTGTGCCGTTGTAATAGGAGCTGGATAGTTATTAGACATGTGGATTAGTGATTATCTGTGGTGCTAAGAAAATTTGTCATCATTATTGCAAAAACTGAAAGTTCTCATCTGATATGAAACACACAGAGGTTTGGAATTTGCTTTTATAATAATTATTATCAATCTTAAACTCTGTTATATGCCAGGAATACAACAAATACCATCAAAGTATATTGACTTTTCAGTGAAATTACTATGTCTCTAGAAAAATCACCTGTTGAATTTAGAGCCCTCACCTCTGAGAGATTATCCTTTACTGCCATCCAAAAGTAATTAGTGTTTTAGAGAAGTCTCAGATCATTCCTCTTTCCATGTCTACTCTATATCGAGTATACAAGGTCTGTCTGGGAAAAGTCCAGCCATTGTTGATAAACAAGAACAGTTTGCATAACATCCATGTAACCTGGCAGCCAAGGAGAGTGGACTGGAATGCACATGCATGAACATTGAAGACTTCACTGTACTAGTCAGTGGGGGCAGTAGATGCTATTGAGTGAGCGTGTGTACTGTGTGGCCCTCACATTCAAAATGACTGAGCGACGTATCTGCATCAAATTTTACTTTAAACACCCTGCTGGTGTAGCTCAGTGGATTGAGCGTGGCCTGGGAACCAGAGGGTCCTGGTTCGATTCCCAGTCGGGGCACATGCCTGGGTTGCAGGCCAGGTACCCAGTGAGGGCCATGTGAGAGGCAACCATACATTGCTCTTTCTCCCTCACTTCTCTTCTCTCTAAAAATAAATAAATAAAATCTTAAAAAAAAAAGATTTTTACCTTAAACTTGAACATTCCTTTGTGGAAACTGTTTGGATGACTCAGAAGGCCACAGCTATGGGTACTGGTGATTGGCAGCTTCATCACAACACACCTGCTCATGCATCACATCTCGTGCAGAGTTTTTTGGTGAAACATCAAATCACCCAGATGACTCAGCCCCTTTACAGCCCGGATTTGGTGGCCTATGACTTCTGGCTGTTCCCCAAACTAAATTCACCTTTGAAAGAGAAGAGATTTCAAGCCATCGATTCAGGAAAATATGACAAGGCAGCTGATGGCAATTGGGAGAACAGTGTGAGGTTCCACGGTGCCTACTTCGAAGGGGACTGAGGTGTCATTGTCCTGTGTACAATGTTTCTTGTATCTTCTTCAATAAATGTCTCTAGTTTTCATATTACATGGCTGGATACCTTCCGGGTAGACCTTGTATATATATTATTCCAAATTAGAAAGAGAGACCACATCGTTTTTATATATTCTAGGTCTTTTAAGAAAGTTTGGTACATCTGAGAAATTACAAGGTGTGTTTTCAGATCGATAGTTATGTTAGTGTGATATGCATGTTTAATCTAGAGAAAGCGAGAAAGTAGAGATGTGTAAGTTCAAAGGTACTTTGTAAGTACACGCTGGGCAGTCATTTCTGAGACACACAAGACGACAAAGACTTCAAAGAGAAGTGCGGTCCAGTTTTGTTTTGTTTTTTAACCCACTGTCAGCCACACAGCGGCAGTGAGTCATTCCGTCCTTTGTTACGGTGTCACCCTCCGTTGTTAGTAGCGCTTATTTTCCAGATCATAGGAGAGAACATGAGGGGGGAAAGACGAAACTGAAATTACTATTTTTGTAAGTTTTAGTGTGATTGAATCTCTTTTATCTCTGCCCCCCAATGAAATCTTAGAAGGTGATCATATAAACTAGAGATGGGGTGGAAATTCCATGGAACACAGTTTAAAACTTTTATTATTAATAATATGTAATAATTAGCCACACTTTCACTTTTTCTCATTTTTTAAATATACGAAGAATAGCCAGTAGGTAGCATATCTTACAGTTCATCTTTTTCCTTTGTCCCTGACCCTCTGGTTCTGGAGTTACTGTCTAAGAAGTAGCCATGTACTTACGGTGATGGGATACACTGTGTCCACAGCTGCCCTGCGGGTCCTGCTGTGACTCATCATTCCAGAAGACCTTGGTGGGCAGCAAAAAGAGTATGGCCACTTTAATAGGAGAAGGATGACCAAACATCTTTAGTCCCTTTTGTGTTTTATCTTACAGAGATATGTGAGGAAATGTGGGAATGCAAATGGAGGAGAATATTAGGGAGTAAAATTAATAAAAACAGTTAAATTTATTTTATATATATATTTTAAAAGATTCTATTTATTTATTTTTACAGAGAGGTGAAGGAAGGGAGAAAGAGAGGGAAAGAAACATCCATGTGTGAGAGATACATTGATTGGTTGCCTCTCACACGTCCCCAACTGGAGACCTGGCCTGCAACCCAGGCATGTGCCCTGACTGGGACTTGAACCAGTGACCTTTTAGTTCACAGGCCCGCACTCAATCCACTGAGCCACACCAGCCAGGGCTAAATTTATTTTGTTAAAATGAAAAAATATTAGTGCATGTTTGATATATTTCAGAATTTATTGTGTTATATATTAAAGTATTTTAATTATGTTGTTAAATATATTAATGGTAATGTAATAATTAAAAGAAGTATTTGGTTTTTTAAGAA
This sequence comes from Micronycteris hirsuta, assembly GCA_004026765.1. NCBI lineage: Eukaryota > Metazoa > Chordata > Mammalia > Chiroptera > Phyllostomidae > Micronycteris > Micronycteris hirsuta. Next base: position 51,964 of record PVJI01006017.1, on the reverse strand, counting down.
AGCTTTTTATTTTTGAAATATAGAACTCTTAGACATGTTCTTCCTATTAAAATAAGTTTATAGTGAATTAATTAGGATGTATTACTGGTTTGAAATTAATCCATACCTTACCTTGCAGTTTAAGCTTTCCTAAAAATTAACAGTCACAATTTTTAAATATATATTTGGTTAATAAATTGAACATATTGCTTGAATTAGTGAAATCAACTTATAATTTAAATTACCACTATGGAAACTATCTTCAGTTTCCTTTAATTTTACACAAAACGCTAACATTGATCTTTTCATGGTAGAGAAGCTAATTAACAAAGTGATATCTAGAATGTATGTTTAGTGGTTAAAGAATTCATAGACGTGTGTTCTAGATTTGGCTTAGTACCAACTAGTCTTGTGATTTTGCATTATTTATTTTTGCCCTAGCCATAGTTTGTTCATTTTACTCGTAAGAACTCCAAAGGTTTTTTTAGTTTTTATATTCCATAAAATATAATAAAACTAAACTACTATCAAAATAATTTGTCAGAATGTTTCCTGGTAAGAATTTGCTTGCCTTAGTGTTTTACTTCTGTTTTCAACCTTTAGGAAGAGCTAGTAGAATAATCGTTTTTCTTTCATTTTATAGAAATTATGATCCACTTGTAACACAACCCAAGAAATATGCCAAATCCAAGTATGACTTTGTGGCAAGGAACAACAGTGAGCTCTCAGTTCTAAAGGATGACATTTTAGAGGTAATGGAATTTTACCTTTATGTACTTTTACTGAAGTGAATTTATTATATTCCTCTTTTGGTTTAAACCTAAATCTTTCTCAAAGAAATGTTGAGATCAAGAAAACTTCTTCAGTATTACTTTATTGTACCAAGGGAAGAGCATGTTATAGATGCCCGCATCTGTTTAGGAGCCAAAGCTGCTTTACCTGTTTGTTGTTGGTCCATCGTTTCTTGGGTGGGGGTGGGAGTGGAGAGAGGCAGGGAGAAGTTGGGTTTGTTGGCTCACTGTGCCCCCTTCCTCCTTCCAGGCTTTATTCAATTTGGAATCAAGATTATTTATCATTTCACATGTAGATGTACCATAATATTTTTTACATACATACATTTATTTTATTTTTAATTGTTTATTGTTGTACAATTAAAGTTCTCCCCATTTTTCCCCCATCACTCTCCCCTGCCCTGCCCACCTCCCACATTCAGTCCTCTCCCCCGTTGTCTTTGTCCATGGGTGCTTTATGCATGTTCCCTGACTTGACCCTTCTCCTTCTGTCCCCTGTTAGCCCCCTTGCCCCTCCTCTCTGGCCACTGTCAGTTTATACTATGATATTTTAATAAGAGAAAACATTGTCCTTCTCTCTGTCCTAGTACCTTGGCACAAATAGACCCAGCACTGAATGAACTAATGGTTGTGGGAACAATCTTCCATGACACCTAAGTATCTTTTCTCAGTTTATAATGGAATGTTCATCTTTTTAAATTATAATGTGGGATAATCACAGCAGGTTTTGTTTTTAAAAAAAGGAGGTTTTTATACTTTTGCTTCCTTTTCCAAGGGTAGAGTCATCATGTAGACCTTTCCAAGCGAGCCATCTCAGTTATCTGTAAATACTGTGGATACATTGCAAATACGCATCTATGTTAGGTAGCGTAGGCCTTGGATGGATTCAGGATAGTGGTCTCACACCTGTGCTATACTAATAATTGTGATTCCTAGGAATCATCCATCCGTCAGCATGTTTATGCTAAGTCAACTTAATAGAAGTTAAAGTTTTTTGGTCTAGGAATAAAAATTGAACTTCCTTTATAGATTGATTTTGGTACAGAAATGACATCTTTATTTTCTTGCCGAATGACAGATCCTTGACGATAGGAAGCAGTGGTGGAAAGTTCGAAATGCAAGTGGAGACTCTGGATTTGTGCCAAACAACATTTTGGATATTGTGAGACCTACAGAGTCTGGATTAGGGCGTGCGGATCCACCATACACACATACAATACAGGTAATTATTTTTGAGCAAAATTTAACTTTAACAGATTTTAAAATTCATCCGTCAACTAGAATTTAAATACATTTTGTGAGTTAATTGGTTGTACAATTTATACAGTTTTTTCCTAGGATATTTCAGGGGCAAGGTGAGAGACATAGGGATGAATAATACATAGGTTTTATAGTTGAAATCTTTAGGATATCACTCAGCGTGTTTGCCAGTAAATGACTGTTTCTCTGAATGCTGTTGTTTTCACTCTACAATGTTTCTGACATTTGAAGAAACAGCATCTCTGCCTCTTCACTCTTCCCCACAGCCCTCCTGTTTATCGCCTGCTGCTTGTTAGACGGTAGCGCTGAGATAGGGGCTGGAGGATCCGGCAGTTCACCTTCACCAGCCTTTGCTCTCATTCTCTTGAATGTTCTGCTCCTGGCCAGCCTTGAACTTGCACTTACCTCACCTTACACCTGAGTAGTTATTTATTTTCCCCCTCTTGATTTTAATATTAAAATGTATTTATGATATAGGTTGCATGGATCAGGCTTTCTCTTCTTGATCACTGAAAAATTCTGGAGTCACATTTCTGGAATTTAAGTGATTCTGGTTCTCTCATTCACCCTAACATCTGACTGAATTCACTTGCTTTTAAAGTATGCGGATTTTTGCTCTGACAGGATCTCTATAGAGTCAGATCTGCCAACAGAGACAGAATGGATGGACTATCTTGTATAGCCTATGAACCTGTGGTGGCTTCTCTCTCGTGTCCCAGGAAGAATTATTTTTATTTCCAGAATCTTGAGCAAAAGATTATATCTGACCACATAAATTTGAGTAGAAGCTACATAGAATGTGCTGTGAAATAGTTAGTTTTCACGCCTAGGCTTAGTAAAATGCGGAAAGTCCAAACCTAGGATTGTGGTCGTTTGCTGCCATGACCACTCCTGTAAGTACTTCTGGCTCCTCGTGGTATTCACACCTGGTACGGTCCCGCACTCACCCACCGTGACTGTAGCCTTATAGAATCCGAGAATCAAACAGATGTTTAAAGTGAAGAATTAGTGTACAATTTATATATCTTCATAACTTAAAGGGATGGCTATGGAAATTCTGTGTGCTGTGCTCATGTTTTGGCTGGCCTGATGTGCATCTATATTACATACTTATTTTATGTTCATTATTTGTCATTAGCTGTTGATGCCAAAGAAGGAGTTTGAGTTATTCAAGGTATGGCCTACTCCATTTCCCATGGATTTTTGAAGTGAATTTTCTAACCTGGTTTCAATACCTTTTTCTTAAGTTCTTACTTTTCTGATTTTGAGATGTGGTTACCTGACATAATAGAGGCTTCTGTTTGGTTTATAAATGCTAAATCTTCATGTTCTTTCCTATAGAGGTTTTGACTGAATTCCTTAAACAGTGTTAAAGGGTGTATGCTTGAAATGTATGCCAAAAACAGTAATAGAGTATATCCCCTTTGAGCTCTACAGACTGTTTTTAATATTTAACTCATGGTGGACTCTAAAAGACACTATTCACAGACGGTATCACCAGTTGCTGTATGAGCGGAAGCCAAGAGTTTATATTGTAGGTGTTAAAAACAATTATCCCAAGTTTATTTCTACTTGTGTACATAGTTGCTAGAAGTGGCCAAACTTTGATAAAATATGTAAAACTTGCAAATACTGTAAGTTCTGAGTATTCTCCCCCACCCCAAGATTTCCTAAGGAGTTTAACCTCTCTTACCTTTTCATGTTTACTGTTAGGCTTGTCTTTCTCTTCAATTTTGATTCCTGGTTTGAGCCACAGTTGGCTTCTGTTTAAAATTGAACCATAACTATAAATACATATCATAGGTAGAGTGAATACTTTTTGAGAACTTGAAATCTGTCCCTCCTTTTTTTGAACAGAGCCTCATCTTATATTTTTGTCAATTTTGGCACAACCAGGAAAAGTGCTCGCAAGTTTCAGGAGTTTGTTTTGCCACTTTATGTAAATTAAAACTGTGGGGATTGCCTGTTTGGGTTTCTCCCTTTTAAACTTTTCAACACTATCTGACTGTCTCCTGAACATTTCTGGATGCAACTCTGAAGGTGCCGATGTATGCGGAACTGTGTTTAGAAGCTCGAGGGGTGTGTCTGTGTGTGCAGGTTGAGAGCCCGGGTCTTAAACACAGTCTACTTCTTTAATCACCTCCTGAAAATTTTGGGGCTGAGCCCATCGAAACCACCAGAATCTTGTAAAATGTTAATAAGCAAGTTTGACAATCTGCTCTCTGCTATCTGGCATAAATATTACTGTAAAAGGATTTCTGTTCTGAAAGCCAACATAACACACACGCACACACACAAAATGATTAGATAGACTAAGATGGGAAAGAAAACAGCCTTGGAAACATATGTCAATTATTTTGCATTTCTAACAGTGTTACCAGATATCTTTATCTACAGCATCTTAACAAAAAGTCCTGCAGCTTGCTTCAGATCGACACTAAAGGTTTGTGTAGATTCATTCCAGGGATCCTAACACCCTCACCTTACAGAACTCCACTGGATCACAAACATGTCAAAGGCAGTTCTCTGTCATATTCATGTTCTCATTCGTTCATGCCACAGATATCTGTGGAATGCTGGCATCTTACACTTGTAACAAGGAAGACAGATAGCCTGGCCCTGAGCACTTCCCCCCTGAAAGCCTGCTGTCCTTTCTGTGCTTGTGCATCAGGAACAGTGCCCCCCACTCTCCTCAGAAACGGCCAACACACTTTTCCCCATCTCTTCCTTCCAGTGATAACAAAATTTAGAAGAACGTTAAAGAAACTTCTTCCCCAAACAGTTTCTACCCCTGCGTTGTACTGCACAATGATCCCTTATGATTCATTGCTAAGCTTCCCTCCTGTTCACAGAGAGCAGTGCTGTCGTGCTCTGAGGGAGACAGTGCCCGTGGCCAGTGCTCATGCTGGGCGCCTGGCATGGTGTCACCAATACTAATTCATTTAATTCCCACAACCGCCTTGAGGAGGAGGCACATTGAGTATCCGAGGAAACGAAGGCACAGAGAAGTCACTTGCCCACAGCTGTGTGCAGCCAGGACTGGGACCCAGGCCTGTGGACTGCTCCAACAGCCCAGGCTCTGAGGTACTCAGCTAGTAAGGGAACAGTTCTTGGAAAAGCTTGTCATCTCATTTTGTATAGACATATGGTTTTCCACTGTGTGAGTGCTTAAAGGGATATTTTCTTAGAATAGCTTTACCATGCATTGTACAGTGTTCAAGGTTGATCTGATTAATCACCGTCCTTGGAATTGGATTTTTTGGAAACAGATGCCATATGCATCTGTTTTGGGGATTTCAATTATTTAATTTTTTATAATTTAGGAAAGTAATTCCAATCATATAATTCACTTAGAGTATAGACATTTTGTGAATAGTGGGAATAGGGAATTAGGTGTAAACTCTGATCCTGGGGCACCTGTGTCACCCGGTGACTCTTATCTTCTTACCCTACGTCGCCTTCCTGTAAAGAAGCCATGTGTGCAAATGGTGGCAGCTCCCGTGGGAAGGGCACAGGAGCGGTCCCTGCCTGTTGTTCGCACTTTTCTGTTAGAGATTGTCTCTTGATGGCAGGGACGCTAGTATCTGGACCGGTGGTGAAGAGGTGTTGAATTGCCACCTGATGTCCCTGAGAATCAGCCTATTTAATATCCTCACCTTTGGAGTGATTTTTAACAGCTTGGTAAAGATAGCCATTCCCACCTAATGTGTTTCCCCTGTGGCTTTACCAAAGTTATAAAAATAAAAGGCAGGGAGCGAATAAAGAATTTATGAAAGATATGGAACAAAAAATATTGAACGAAATCACAGGGGAAGGAAGTAAATTCTTATGAGAGCTTATGGAGAAATGAAGGTAAATGGCCTATCTTTTGCTTAAAATATTGTTGTAGAACATAACAGGGCTTTGTGGTATTTTAGCTGTGACAGATGGACATCCAGAGTGCTTTGTCCCCACCTGAAGTCTGTGTGCCACATCCAGTTTCCCGTATTTCCTTTGACGCGATTCCCAGATCTCTAGCTCTGTGACTGTTCATCTGCGGGAGTTCCCCTTGTGCCCATAGAGATCCCCATGCTGTATGCCAAGCGCAGAAACCAGTCCCTCATCATTTCTAATACACTCAAAGGTTTCGTTGAAGAAGTCTTACATTCACTATCAGTTAGTAAGTCTGTGTGCTTATTATTATTATAGGTATTCTGAGTCTATCAAGATACAAATCATTATGAGTATCTGGATGTTATGGTCTTGTGAATGCAATAGAAATTTTCCTGTCTTCTCTATTTCTTAGTACTAAGATACTATGATACTGTGGGAAAAGTCCCAGTGAAGGTGTTGGTAGATGAGGGTTCTAGTCCTGGTTGTGCCACTAACTGGCTATGTGACCTTAAAGAAAGCCTGTTATTTTTCTGTGCTCCAATTGGCTCTGCTCTGAAATGGAAGGGGTCAACTGATCTCTACAATTCAGTCTAGATATAAAATGTTGTTATTTTCTATATACATATATAAATAGTCCAAAATGAAAAGTGGAACTATTTTCTACAGGTAACTATTAAACCACTAGCTCTACTAATTTCTTGCTATGAATGCTTTGAATGCTCTTTTTCAAGCTTAATCCAGACATTCAGATACTGCTGGGCAGAGAGTGACCACTTTAGTAAAAGGCCTTCAGGTTCATTCCAGCAGACCAGCTGCTAATCTTCAGTTATTTAAAAACATTTTAAAATAAGCTCAGAGCACTCTACCCACCTGTTAATTGGAGGTATGGTTTTTAGACAAGGAGGGCTACTTTTATGTCACCTCGCATGTTGACAAATTCTATTTATCAGGACAGGGGTGGGCAAAAGCAGGTTTATAGTGGTAAGTACACAAAACAGAGTTTATTCTTGTATTATTGTTTATTACTTATTGTATTTATTTGTATTACAACTGTAAACCTACTTTTGCCCACCCCTGTATATAAACATGTATATAAATCACTGTTCAACATGCACATGTACAGAATTATAAAATTTCTGGTTTAGATGGCTTACAAATTCAAAACTAAAGCTCACTAAAACATAGATGTGTATTTCTTTTTGTGAAATCAGTTTTATAGAAAAATTAGTCTTATATTTAAGGTACTCTATGGATTTCCTTTATGAGTTGAAAGAATAAGGTGAAGAACCTGTACTTAATATTTTAAAAACACAGTACTCTAATACACAAAATAGTTACTGAAATACTCTATACTGTTAACACTGTCCTGTGCATCTATATAATTAGATTTCCATGGCTAGATAAGAGTGATGGAAATTAATTATATATTTACAGCCTTCTTCACTGGTTGATTTGTGGGCATGTAATTTTGCTGTCAAAAGCTAATTTGCTAACATTTTCTGATATTTGACGTGAATTATAATTGATATTATTTTAGTTCCATCTTCCATGTTAATTTTTTCATTTGATGTGATTTGCTCCATTTTCCTAATAGCAATTACTTGGTGAGCTGTCAGAGGTAACCCGCCTTTCTTCCCTCGTGGCACTTCTTCTTAATATAATTTTTTGTATTCAATCTCTGGACTTAACACCCTCCAAATGCCCCAGCTGTGCCTACTTTGCACTGCAGAGTCCCAAAGAGACCAAATTTAGACGAAAAATGTGTAGGTTAATTTTTGAAGAATAGTTCAATTTTAATGGCTTTGTTGGGCTTGCTTGCATAATTTCCCCGTGAAGTAGTGTCTTGCAGGAATCAGGAGCTTATCTCTAAATGACTTTCTTTAATCCTGGAGAATTTTTACTGAGCTTTAGTGGCTGAAGAAAAGTGACTTATTCAGACTTAATTATCAATAGGAATGTAAATGTTCCTTGGATGTTAGTAATTCCGACTTATTACAGAGAAAAAGAGGTTTTGTTTTAAACAGAATTTTATAATATATTTGTGGGAGACGAAAGGCAAGAGTTGGGAAGTGACAGTTGTGTAAAAATGGGTCACATCCAGCTGACCAGTCATTGCAGTTTGCTCTTAACTGATGGCTTTGTAGGGACATGGGCCTTCTGGTGCTAATAATGAGCGATTCCTGGACATACTGGGGAGAATTAAGATTTCTTTTTTGGCTTTGAAGTCTCAGTGCCCTGGGTGCAGGAGAAGAAAGTTCTGAGGTGCAGTTCTGTTCCTCAGAACTTTCCATAAATTGAGGGGACATTGGAGTTATCAGTTCTCTACCTCCAACCAAAAACAGCCAAGACAGAAATACCGAATGGACGGGCAGTATGCTGGATGATAGGGAAAGGCAGTGGGGAAGATAGGGAGGGGCACCGAAATGTGGGCCCCAGGGTCAAAGTGATTCTGTTCCTCCACCCTAAGAATGACAAGTTGGTTTCTAAAGAAAGCTGACTTGGCTCTCATTTCAGAAGAGGGTGTAATGATCTGAGGAAGGCATTTTTCCTCCCTTTGTATTTCAGGGGTTAGAAACTTGAGTGAGGCACAAACAGAGGATCAAAAAAAGGGGAAAATATGCAAGTAAATAAAATTTATGGCGTAATTTATAAAACAGTTCTCATATGATTTCTCTGTACCTTAATCAAATATGCACACATATATGTGTAATATTTAAGCCCAGGATTCTGTTAGGTGACACTGAGAAAGTTGCACTATGTAGCAAGGACAGGAGAACAAAGGGAGGCCCCGAAGATCTGGGGAGCCTGTCTGCAGGCCTGATTGTGACAGTGAGACACGGTGTGTTCAGTTTTTCGCAGTATTATTTGATGGATAGCAAAACACTAATTGCTTTTGTTTTCATGAAAGCAGAAAACATGAATCATGCAGTGCAGAGCTGATAGCATTTTTTTTGTTAGTTTAAGCTTTTAAAAACAGCAATTTAAGCTCTGACATTTTTTAAATCCTATTGTGAGAATTCACTGACCCTTCATGTAATTATGTGCAAAAGACATTGCTGTCAAAGAACATTGCATATATTTTAATCAGATGACTTTGGTGTGTGCTAAGTATTACATTGTGCTGATGTTTGCTGTATTTTGATTGCTTTAAATATTTTATTGGCCCAAATATAGGAACATTGTTTCATGGGGAGTAATCATAGTAATAAAATAAACTTGTATTTAATATATTAGAAGTCTTTCTAGGCCTTGAATGGTGAGGGTTGGCAATTTCTGCTTCTCTCCCATCCAGCTCCATTGCTTGCTCCATGAATCCCAACCCCCGTTCCTTCCCTTCCCTCCTGCCTCTCTCTTTCCCCCTTCCAATGCCTAGCAACATTATAAACACTTCTCTAGTTCTGCTTTCACCCTTGCTTTCTACCCTTCTCACCTTCTCCACCCACTGGCTGGCGAGTGGCAGCTTTTAAAGAGACAGCAGAAAAGAACCCGGATCCCGCACACGCCGGTTTCCACAGGTGTCACTCATTTGCTGTGAAGGCGACTATGATGATGGTTGGTGTGTTGTTTTCTGAGCAGTGATTTAATTAAAAGCGGTATTTGTGTGTGGTGTTTATGTTTTTGATCTCTGTGGAAATTGGGGAGGCCTCGCTTAAAATCACCATTATCTTATATTTGGGCCAATTTAGAAATTAAAAATAAATAGTACTGTTCTAACCAAAGGACCAGATTAACAAAAGGCCTGCTTTTTGCATTTTATCTGCTAATTCTGTTTAGTTAGAATAACTAAAATTGCGCAAGTGCAGTATCTAAACTTCACCCACATTGTAAGTCCATTGCTGTGTATCTATGACTCTACCAAAAAACAGTGCCTTTTGAGAATTTGGAACTTGTTATAATGCAGTTTTCTGTTAGTTAAAATTATTTTGTTTAAAGTTTCAACTTTGTGTGTGGTTTAAGAGGGAATATGCATAAATACTGTTTCATAATGCCCTATAATGACTTAATTAAATAACTGAAAGTTATTGTATATTCTGTCATATCTGCCTTTTTTAATACAAGTCCCCACACAGCCGTTTCCCTGATATATGTTTTTGAGTTTTAGTCACCACTATTTACATAGACCATCCCGTTATCCTCACCACTATCCACCCACAGCATTCCCACTTTAACAAGGAAATATCTGATGTTAATAAATTAGCATTAGGATGATGGCACAAAGGATTATGACTTGAATAAACTAATAACATTTTAAAATTATTTGTTTACTGTAAAGTCAAGTCTTTTTATCAACTGAAATATTGCCCCTCTTCCTAACAAATTACTTAGAAACAATATTAAACATTTTTCAATCTATCATAATTTAAAGTAAGGAATAAGTAATGTTTAATGATATTGATATTTAGATTTTCAGTGCAATTAGAAGTTTTTATTCATGGAAATTATAAAATAACCAGAAATCTTTTGACCTACCTTGGTTGTGTGTGATTCCAAGTTAGTTCAAATTTAGTTTTCTTGACATTTGTTACTGTTATTAACACTACTATTTGCTATTGGTATATCCATTTTACTCCTTAATTTACATTTTGATTTTGAAGAAATACATAGAATATTTAAAACTTGATTTTCAATGATTGTTATACTATGTAGGATTGGAGATATATATGTATGTGTGTGTACACATACATACATACATTTGCTATGGATTGCGAGTAAGTTTACAGATAAATAGCTAAAAATGTACTGTCAAAGTATAATTTGTTTTCCTAGGCCAAGTTTATATTTTTACAATTTTAAATTAATTGTTTATGTTTTTATAGAAACAAAGAATGGAGTATGGTCCAAGAACAACTGACCCTCCCTCTGCTCCGTCTCCTCCTCCAACACCGATTCCTGTCCCCGTCCCCCTTCCACCAACTACTCCAGCACCTGTTCCTGTGTCAAAGGTCCCGGCAAACGTTACCCGTCAGAACAGCAGCTCCAGTGACAGTGGTGGCAGCATTGTGCGAGACAGCCAGAGACACAAACAGCTTCCCGTGGACCGTAAGTTTCCCAGGGAGGCAACCCCTGCTCCCCCCGCAAGAAAAACAAATCACAGTTTGTTCTTCAAATTAAAAGTGCTGCACTTACCATTCAAAATATTGTTTATTAGTGGCTTTGCTGCTACTAAATATTATTAAATATGGATAATAGTCCTTTATACTTGCATGATACTTGATAGAGTGCAATTTTTATCCTTCAAGTAATTCTGAGAAACAGGAAGTTCTGTCTGCTCTCCAATGTGCGTATTTCTACACAGAACTCCAGCATATTGCAGCGGCTGAATGAAGACTCTGGAGCTAGACATACTTGAGTGTGCATAGTGACGTATCGCTTACTGGCTGGGGGACCTTTAACAATTTAATAATCCTCTATACTTCAGTGTCCAAAAAGGTGGGGAGAGATAATGGTTTCTCTGTCACGGGATGACTATGAAGATTCAAAGATGATGCATATAAAGCATTTAGATCAGTTGTTCTTGGACTGGGTGATTTTACCCCTCTTCCCCCAGGGACATTTGGTATTGTCTGGAGACATATTTTGATCACAGTCGGGTAGATGCTACTGGCATCTATTACAATCGATAGAATTCAGGGAGGTTTAGCAATGTCTTAATGAACAGGACACCCCCCACCCCGCAACAGGATTATCCGACCCAAAATGTCAGTGGTGCTGAGGTTGAAAAGGGCTGACTGATTTTGACCAATGTGATACATTATAAGCAGTCAGGAAATAGTTGCTGATATCTCATCCTAGTTTTCCTGCTCCTCTTCCTCACATTTGCTGTTCTCACAGGAATGCACACACAAGGACACTAACTTAGTATGATCACTCTGCCAATAGGAGTTTCAGATTTGCTCTTCAAATTCAGATTTTATGTGTTGGCTTGGCTAAAAAGTCTGTTTAGTGTTGGTTTTGGGTTTTGGGGGTTTTTTTTTTGGTAAAATAAAAGATACATATTTTTATTTTCATCAATAACTTTATTAATTTGGATATTTTGAGTTTGTTGGCTATCTCCCACATGGTAGAACATTGGTTGTTCCCAATGAACTCCTCAATTTGATTGCTATCAACTTCAATTGATCTACCCGGCCATGGAGCATCGTCCAGTAAGCAATATCCAGCACGAAACTTATCAGACCACTTTTGACACATTTGATCAGCCCCAGCACCTTCTCCACACATGCACAAATCTGTTTTTTGTGTTTCAGTTCCATTTTTACCTTTCTTGAAATAATAAAGCATAATATGCTGAAGATGTTGCTTATTTTCTTCCATTGTCAGTATTAAAATGGCTACATGAAAATTCGCCAATTTTGAAGTTTTTTTTAAATGCAGGCTGATATGACAGCTGTCACAGCACATTTCTAACAAAATTGTTTTGAATGAAGTTAAAGACAACTAAGTGCTACTAGAGCCATCATATGGAGAGAAACCAAAGGAACTTTTGGGCAACCCAATAATTTATATTTCAACTTTATTCATTTATAAATTTAAATTGGATTTTTATATGAGTGGTTTCTATGAAAATCAGATTTAAATAAACAAAAAGAAAAGACTCTACGGCCAACTGTGGATTATCCTTGTTAGTACTGGAAACAGCAGTGGAAATAATTTGACAACTGAAGATAATTCTAGGATAATCTTTATTTTTTTTACCTTATTGTGTATAGCTGGTCTGTTTGATTTTTAAAGCACAGCACTTGCCCCTGCCTGAGCTGGCGATACCCCGGCCTTGTGTCGGAGGCCTGTGTGTGTTGTGATGGCGGGTTCGAGACGTGCAGTATTAAAACGAGTCTTTCAAGCCTAGTGTGTAAAAGGCACACTGAGTTACATCTGAGTGACACAGTTTCTAAAAAATCTTTATTTTTAAAATATTATAAAATTACTTTGTTTTATTTATACTTAATATATAAAAAGTCTTGGAAAACTGGAGTCAGGAAGGTATTTCCTCACTATGATAAAAGGATATAAAGTGTGTGTGTGTGTGTGTGTGTGTGTGTGTAAAGGACATCATTCATTCAGTGTGTGTGGCCTCTCCTAGCGCTCAGTTCTGGGTTCTTTTCTCCATAAACACACTTTTGCTGTAGATTTATTCTTTTTGTTTCCATACCATCTGTACTGATGGAAAAGGAATGACTCCCAAATTTGTCTTCATATCAAATCTCATCTGACATCTGGATACATATATTGAACTATTAACTTTATAGGTGAGATTTAATGCTTCAGATTTAAGTTGAGAACCACATGATTGAATCTTTCACTGTCATTTTATCCTACTGCTTTTCTCACCTCAGTAAATCCATCTATTCAGTTGTGGTCATTTTAGATAAATTAAAGTAGAACTAAAGAGAGCACTGAAACTATTACTATTTCATTATTCTAGAAATTCTGGTTAAGTGCATGAAGCATGAGCCTACTCTATACACTGTCTCCTGAGGGGTAGCCAATTTAAAATCACTTTCTTGTCTATATCTTCACCTCATCAAAAACAAAAACTAATGGAAAAATGAAGTTTTGGAAGAACAGTGAACTCTGCAGCAGAAACTACTGTGTATGTGTCTCTGTGTGTATGAGAATGTGTGGGTGTAAGTATATGCTACTAAATTAAAAAAATATATATGTGTATATTTTTAAAAGATGTTTATATTTTTTCAGACACTAAAGACATACTTTTGTGGTGAGAAAGTTCTGTAAATGTTTTTATTGATTTCCCTATGGAAAAAAAGTTTCCTGTTAGAAAGTACTGTTCTTCATTCTTACCACAAGTTTATAACATTTCCCTCTTCTGATACGTCAGCACAGTGACCTTTGACACTGGCCCTCTCTCCAGGCGTGGGATCAGAGTTCAGAGGCATCCAGCCCCCACTTGGACAGTCTGCGGGTCGGGACAGTTTGTTCTTTGTTCTCGTCTAAGAAACTGAGAATAACCTAATGGGAAAGAGGCATAGTTAGAATACTTTAAAGATAGAGAACTCTCCTGATAATTGTGACTCATAATCTTCAAGTCTATTCATAAGTAAAAGAGGGACATTGGTATATAAAATACAGTTTCTATCCCCAAATTAACACATGTACTTGTTTTTTTTTAAATAATAGAATTTTGCATTTACTTATATAAAGTTTCTTTTAATGATACCTCAGAAGTATATTTTGACATTAAATAAATATATTTTTTATAAAACAAGTATTTTTGATAGCTTTTTCTTGAGCACTTTTGGGGAACATTTTATTTTCTGAGTGAATGTTGGCACTTCTCAGAAGCCTTCAGAACCAGATATACATGTTATTGATAGCAAGATTTCTCTCAAAATTTGTCTGTATATCTAGATTTTCTGCTTACTGCCTAGACTTGTGATAAAAATAAAATGGAAAGAACTGTACAGTGAATACTCACTCATAAAAATGTTACTAGATAGCCAAAAAAGTCAACATGGCTGTCTTTTAAATTAACAAGTAGCAAGAGCTGGACTCCTTTTGCTGATGTGTCACTGTGGTTGCCTATTCAAACTGTCTGCTTGGAGCTGAGTCATCCAAGCTTCTCAAATTGATTTATTGCAGGGTTCAAAAAGGTTTCCCTCTCATCGCTTCTGAAGAATATCTGTGCTTTAGCTGTTTTGTATTTCTTCCACTTCCTTTGAAATGTTAGACCTTATTATTTGAGTTTAATCTTTTGTAATCAGAAGTGTTATTTTAGAAAGAGGTGTAAAGTTAGTCTGGTTGTTGTTGTGTGCTGGAACATCGCGGATGGAAACCAAAAGCCAGGAGCACATTGCAAGAGGTTTTTGTACTCCCTGGAAGATGATTGTGCTGTGGACGGCAGATGACTGTGCAGTGGCTACGTCAGTTGATAAGAAAATAAATCTTTTAGTGAAGCGATAATTTCTCTCTTGTTCTTTTCAGATGTACTCATATGCTGTGTGGCAGTATGATGTAGCGATTTAAAAGAGTTAGCAAATGAAATGCATGCAGTGTATTCCTTAGCTGTGGCAATCAATAATAGCTCCTCTCCCTCTCTCTAGCCTCCTCATTCTCCTTCTCTCCCTCTCTCCCTCCCTCCATTCCTTTCTCCTATTTTCTCTTGATGATCTCTTCAAAAAGTTTCCTAAGTACTTGAAGCATTAAAAAAAAATTAGATGGAAATAACACTACATGAGTTTTTTCACACTTTCGCTTATTTCCCAGGGACACCAAACTCTTTCTAAAACACTCTCCCTGAAGGGGGTGAGGGTGGGGGAGAACATAGTACAGTTGTCACAGAAAAGCTCCCTTAGTTACCAGTGACCTGTTCATTGTCAAATACCAAGTTAATGAGTTAAGTGGATCACCATATCAGGTCTTTGTGTACAGCTTGAAGGTGATATACAAATAATATATTCATGTGTGTCTATGTGTATTTTTTAAATATGCAAACATATTAGTCCCCTTCCCACACTTCCATTTCCTCCCCATGTTTCTCATAAAGATATGTTCATGTATACGTCCTTTTCTTAAGCATAAAATAAGTAGGGGAGAGGTATGATTGGTGAGTCAAACAAAGGTACTTTCGATGACTTTGGCCATAAAATAACGGAATCAAAATCAGAAAACAAGTTCTAGTATATTCTGCCAATATTTAACCATGATGTTTTGACACATCACTTCTCCTCTTTTGGCCATTTTCTTATGTAGTTATTTTAGGGCTTGGTTAATAATGCATTTCAATATGCCTCATACATTCATTCATTTATTCATGGGTTATTTATTGAATCCCTATACTGTTCCAGATAAAGCAAATGAAACCAGCCAAACTTTCTTTTCACCCCAGGTGTATGTATATTATAGTGAAAGGAGATAGATAAGTTGGTAGTGAATATTAGAAGGCACTATGTGGTCTGGAGAATAATAAAGCCTGTGGATAGGGAGTGCTGTTGGGGAGGAGGTTGCCGTTTTAAATAGGGGAAACCAGAAAGGGGGTGAGACGTGAACCATGTGGCTCTGTGGGGGAAAACATTCCAGGCAAAGACTCTTAAACGTGAAGAGCACCAAAGAAGCCACTGTGGGCGAGAATAGAGGGCACTCATCATGAGTGACCTCCAACTCCACTGCTCTCCTTTTCGGGGGAGTCAATTGCTTGGATCTGCCAGGAAGGTTTAGAGAAGGGTTGCAATAGCTGACTTATATTTTAAAAGGATCATTTCAACTGTTGTATTGAGAGAGGAATGAAGAAAAAGGGGTGAAGAGCATAGCTCCATGGTATTTTGCCACAGAAACTGGAAAAATAAAATGATCACTAGGGAAGTTGGGAAGTCTGGCATAAAAGTCAGCTTCAGGAAGATGAGCAGCACAGATATAGATGTGTTATATACGAGATCTCTAGTAGACACCTAAATGAATAAATGCATCAAGTAGACAGTCGGCGTATGTGGATCTGAAGTTCCGAGGAGCAGTCCAGACTGGAGAAATAATTGCGGTAGTCGTTAGCTTTTAAATGGCCTTGAAAGCTGCGAGACTAGTCACAGTGGTCATTGGTGGAGTGAGTGCAGGCAGAGAAGAGGTCCCGGGGCTGTGCCCTGAAGCACTTTAACCTCACGTGGCTGGGGAGATGCGACTGTTAAGCAAAGGATACTGAGAAGGAGAGGACAGGGAGAAAGGAGGGAAATTAGGACAGAATGGTGTCATGAAGGCCACAAGAAGTGTTTCAGTGGAGGGTGGGGAATCACTGTCTTCAAATGTTGCTGATAGGTTAAACGAGGGAAGGACTGGGAATTGACCATTGGAGTTTAGCAAAGTGTAGTGGAGGGAGAGGCCAAAAGCCTAATTACAACGAATTTAAGAGAAAATTGGAGAACAGGAGTTGCAGTCAGCTTGTATAGACTGCTTTTCACAGAGTTTTGCTAAAAGGGGAGCAGAGAAATGGGCAGTAGGTGGGAGGGGGCATAGTGTCAAGAAAAGGCTTATTTAAGTGAGAAATAATAACAAAATAATAGCATGTTTCTAGGCTGATGAAATGATTCAGTAAAAGGAAAATTGAGAACATAGGGTACGTAGGGGAGACATTACTGTCAGGGTATTTAAGTAGAGGACATGGGGGCTGGTGCTCGTGCAGAGCGTGGCTGAGGAGCATGGAAGCAGCGCTGGGAAGGAAGGGAGGGAGTGTGTGGGTGAAGTGCGGGGCGCCGAGGACAGCAGCCACCAGTACTTTAATGGAGATTCTCTTCTAACTTTATTTTTTTTTTCAGAAATTAGGAAAGTGAGATCATCACCTTAGGGTAAGGAGTAGGGAATAGGTCTTGGAGGTTTGCAGACAAAGAAGATATTAAATACTTGTGTAACAGTCGGCAATGATACGGACTAGGACAGGATTTCTCAACCAGAGCCTGAATGGACATTTGGGGCTGGGTAGTTCTGTTGCAGGAGACTGCCCTGCGCAGAGTGTTCTGTGCATCTCAGGCCTCTAACCACTACATAGTAGTGGTGTCCTTCCTCTCCTGCCCCCGCTGTGACATCCAAAAGTGTCTCTGGCCATTGCCAGATGTCCCCTGGGGTCAAAATTTACCCAGTGGAGACCACTGGCCTAAGAAAATGTAGTATGATGGGCAGAGAGCATTAATAACCCAGTCGGGCTTCATATCCATGAATTTAACATGAGATCAGTCAGCATTGTGTTATACTCAGTGTGCAGGTACAGCCCAGAATAAGCAGAAAGGTACATTGAACAAGGGTTGGGGTTTTGCCAGATGAGTACAATGAAGACAGAGAAGACAAGGTAGGGAGTGGTTTTAATAATTGATCGTGGAATTTATACTGAGTGAGGATGAAGGCAAGGAAAGATGGTTGGAACACTAGTTCCAATAAGACTTCCACCCTGTATAAGTCCTATGAGTTATTGGCAGTGGGGTTCTGGAGAGCGTGAGAATTGTTAGGGGTTTTCAAAAGTAACATGCTCCATGTTGGTGTGCAGGAAGGAAATCCCAGATGGAGGAGGTGCAGGACGAGCTCATCCACAGGCTGACCATTGGCCGGAGCGCTGCCCAGAAGAAGTTCCATGTGCCACGGCAGAACGTGCCAGTTGTCAACATCACTTACGACTCCTCACCAGAGGATGTGAAGATATGGTTGCAGTCGAAGGGGTTCAACCCTGTGTGAGTCTCTCTGGGAGTACTTAACAGTGTTGCATGCAAACATGCACTGTTTGCAGTTGGGCCACTATGAGGTCACAGATGACTCTAGAAATGTGAGAGCCCAAACTGCCTGTGTTTCATGCTCAGGAAATGAGTGTAGCTGTAAAGAATTGGAAGAAGCAGAACTAACTGTTCTTTGATGGCACTCCATTTTCTAAACGGTGGTACCTGTTCATCATCAGTGCCCTCAGTGACCTGTCGGCAGCTTTGAGACTGGTAGCTTTCTGTCTCCCTCCTCAGGTCACACGGCATAGGCCGGTCTGAGCTAGACTCCCCAGACCGTGCAGGACGTGTAGCAGAACCCTGCCTTCTGCTGCAGGATATAGATTCCAGGCAAAGAAAGAATAGATAATACCTATCATAGAACATAATCTAGTAGGGCTTTTCCTTTAGTAAACCCGTTATAAAGTTTCTAGTTTACCTATAGTTTTGTTAATAGCTTATGTTTTTTTAAAAGACTCTCTTCTCTTGGTTTCAGTTGAGTCTTTATAAACCCTCATTTTTTAATTTATTATTTATTTAATCTTCACCCAAGGACATTTTTTGCATTGCTTTTAGAGGGAGAGATAGGGGCGGAGGAAGAGAGAGAAGGAGAGAAACATTGATGAGAAACATTGATGTGAGAGAGAAACATCAATCAGTTTGTACGCCCCACCCCCAAATCGAGTACTAAACCCACAGCCCAGGCGTGTGCCCTGACTGGGAATTGAACACGAGACCTTTTGGTTCATGGGACAATGCCCAACCAACTGAGCCACACCAGCCAGGGCAGTTTTTAATTTTTTTTTTTCAATTACAGTTGACATTCAATATTATTTTGATTAGTTTCAGGTGTATAGCGCAGGGGTTAGACAGTCATATACTTTATGAAGTGATCCCCCAGTATTTCCAGTACCCACTGGCACCATACATGGTTATTACGGTGTTACTGACTGTACTCCCTATGCTGTAGTTACATCCCTGTGACTATTTTGTAACTACCAATCTGTACTTTAAAATCTCTTCACCTTTTCACACAGTCCCCCAACCAACCATCAGTCTGTTCTCTGTATCTATGAGTCTGTTTTTGATTTGTTTGTTCGTTTATATTGTTCTTTAGATTCTACATATAAGTGAAGTCATCAGTCTTTTTTTTTTAAAGATTTCATTTATTATTTTTAGACAGAGGAGAAGGGAGGGAGAAAGAGAGGGAGAAACAGCAATGTATGGTTGCCTCTCACATGGCCCTCACTGGGGACCTGGCCTGCAACCCAGGCATGTGCCCTGACTGGGAATCGAACCAGGACCGTCTGGTTCCCAGCCCGCGCTCAATCCACTGAGCTACACCAGCCAGGGCTCTCATTAGTTTTTGTACTGATTTATTTCACTTAGTGCAATACCCTCTAGGTCTACGCATGCTGTAGCAAATGGTAAGATTTCATTCTTTTTTATGGCCACTTATTATTCATATTTTTGATATTTTTTCTTCTTCTTAAAGAAGACCCTTAACCTTTCCTGTAATACTGATTTGGTGATGGTGATGATCTCCTTTCAGCTTATGTGTTTTGATACAATGAGCTATTTGACTACTACATATTCAAGAGAACGTGAATATTATAAACTCGCTTGCACAGCGTGACTGAAAAGTGATACACACTGGCTAGTCAATTACCTGGTTACTAGAAAGTTATCTCTTCTTCTTATGAAACACCGAGTTTCAAGGAATTGGTCCTAAACAATAACAATACTAACCCAATCGTCCCTTTCTGAAACTTCATAATCATCTCAGGTAGCCCCAGGGTCCCCATCGTGAACGTCCCTTGTCGTTGTCCTGACTGGGCACTGCAGTACCATTATATGAGTTCTAGTATGCGGGGCACTCAGAAAAGAGGTTAGAGCAGAGCCAGAAAATTTTTCTGTAGGCAGTATTTTTAATGCTTTATTTCTTTTCCCTTCCTTTTCTTTTCAGGACTGTCAATAGTCTTGGAGTATTAAATGGTGCACAACTTTTCTCTCTCAATAAAGATGAACTGAAGACAGTCTGCCCTGAAGGGGCCAGAGTCTTTAACCAAATCACCGTACAGAAAGCTGCACTAGAGGTATGACTTGCCGAGCTAAGGTGGTGTTCTGTATTTGTCCAGAGCTCAGGCTGCAAATCGAAAGCTCCAGACTCATCTGTTTATGTCCATATTGGTCAATTTCCCTTTCCTGCAGAGCTGAATTAAATTTGATTCAGCTTTTGTAATTTGTCACTGGAGACCATTAGTGACCACTTGGAGGGAGATTAATTTGTTATAAATGCTTGTGCATGAAGCTTGGACATATACTTTTGGACATTTAATGAAAACCTAATGTTCTCATTTTATATGCATTAGCTATTTCTGTAGGAATTTTCATTTTGACATAGTAAAGGACATTCACCTCTGTGTGAGTAAATGCCTTAAGGGGTCGGAACTCTTGCCTGTTCTTAATATTTAGTTTGGAGACTCTAGTAGGTTAGAGGTTATACGGTCTTAAAACCCTAGTGGTGTGTCTTAGGCTTGGTTATACATCTAAATACAAGGGGGGACCAAAAAAAACCCCATAATTTATTTATAAAAACTTGTGTATTTATTCTTAATGTTTAAACTTTAGTCAGCTTCCAGGTACTCTCCATCTGATGCAGTACACCTATCGAGACTTTTTTTACACTACTTAGAACAGCTTTTGAACTCGTGGATTTTTATGTCTTTTAGTGCTTCTGCCTTTTTTGTTTGTTGTTTCACCTCTCACACACCTGCAAAATATTTCCCTTTGATGACTTTTCATCCACTGAAACAAACAAACAAAAGTTGCTTGGGGAAATATCAGGAGGACTGGGAGGGTGGGGCACAAGGGTCGTGCTGGTTTTGGTTAAAAACTGCTGAACACTTAGTGCAGTGTGGGCAGGTGCACTTGTAAATCACCCATCATGAAACGGGCAAACACATTGAAAGAGTCTTCAAAAAAAACTCACTGAAGCCACATGCAGCCTCTCACAACAACGCCAGCTGGTACACTGATACAGATGGGTTCCTAGAACACTCACCTAGCGGGAAAAGCCTGTACAAGAGAGCTTGCCCTCCAGAAGATATTTTTATTTTCTTAGGAGGTCTGCCCTCATAGTCAGAGGGAAAATATTACATAGGGATCATGAATATGGGGAGCCCTAAAGAGTAATTCTTTAGTCATAGTTGTCTGTAGGGAAGTAGGAGAATAAATGTTTTCTAGATTGGACATAAGCTTCCAATACCCTGCTCTACTTAAAATGGACTTTGTAGGGGTAATAGTTTCCAACTGATATGTCTCACCACTATTAATAGCTTTCATGAACATTATACCTGGACTCAAATGAAAGGATATAGGCTCTGGGGTGAAACTGATACATAATTACCTCTAGCAGGTATATTATATAAACTCAGTAGTCAACTCAGAGTAAAATAGCTTCATGCATGCAACCCTATAACTATTCTCCATCAGCAGAAACTCTATTTCCCTTGGAAATTTTCCCTATGGCTTTCTGCATATTGAATATGAATAAGGAATTATATCTTTTCTGAGGCAGTTTTGCTACCATTATAATACATTCTAATTTTATTGAGTGTATATAAATGACTTCCTAAGAGTATGACAAGAAGTTCCGTACCCCGCACGTGGCTGGGCCCCCTTACTCCCGACCCCCTGTGATTGTCGCTCACCTCGCCACCCACTCCTCCTCGTCTCCCCCTGTTCCTCCGGCAGTGAACTGAGGCTCCTGAGGACCTGAGGTTCTTCATCTTCCTCAGACACCTTCCACCACGCCCTTCTCTTGCGTCTTTCTGGTTCAGTTTTTAGGTTACTTGCCCGTGTCTCCAGACACTTTCACTGATAAGAGCAGGATGAGGAGGGTGCCCAGGGAGTGCAGGACGACTCGGAAGGGAGGAAAGCCGGTGTGATGTCGGCGGGTCCGGACTGTGTGGGGGGAGACCTGGTGTACTCAGCGCCCAGTCTTCGGGCCTGATTTAGAATCCCCGTAAAGGGCGATGAGTGTCTTTTTGAGCTAATGAGGGTTCTTCGATAATTTTCCATCTTATTATGTTATTGTGCACAATATCCACTTTCTCCCAGGGAATCTAGAGCTACACATGTATTATTGATCTATCTTTATCATGTCCAAATGAAAGGCACAGTGAATAAATGCCTTAAGGCTCTATATAAATGAAAAAACGTATTAATGTGATATGTTAGTGACGTCCTGAAGCATCACTTATATGAATGAAGGGCAGCCTGGAGCCCCCCCAAGAGATACTAGAAGAAAAACACAAAGGGCTTTTCCCCTGCGCTTGTCTGAGTGTGTGACCTCACCCTCTGCACAGACCAGTAACCACCTCGCCCCTATCGTGTTTGTTTTTCAGGACAGCAGCGGCAGCTCCGAATTGCAGGAAATCATGCGAAGGCGGCAGGAAAAAATCAGTGCTGCTGCTAGTGATTCAGGAGTGGAATCTTTTGACGAGGGAAGCAGTCACTAATCTCTGTTTGTTTGTTTTTAAACTCCATTTAAACTTCCGGCATTATTCCAGCGTGCTTTGTTTTAAGAAGCCATGAAGGGAATGTCAGATTTTTATCTCTTGGTACACCTTATTTATCGCCATAAAATAACAGTGCAACCGTAAGTAAGTAGAGGACTTGCTTCTGGGCCCATTATTATTTTTATTAAAGCGGAAAATCTTTAAATAGATTTTTGACCTTGGGAAACATTTCGTTTACCGAAGGTGAGGTTTTCTTTATTGGATTAATTATTGCATCCTCATCTCAGTGTGAAAGCAGGCATTTTTACAGTGGGGACTTTACGTATTGCGGCAGGACACAGATAGCGCCCGGGATTCAAAGGCTTCGCAGTCCCAGCTTTGCCGGAGACGGCGGTGCCTGCCATTCGGGGCGCGGTTACGTCGGGCTAGCCTCTGCTTCCTTGGGTCTCTGGTTTGATGTACTCAGTGACTGAATATTTCAATTTATTTAAAGTTCTTAATGCCAACACTTTTGAAACAATTAAACAATTTAATGAACTGTAAAATACAGCAAGGCCGTGGACATGCAAAGATCACCCTATGGAGCATTCCCGAGACCCTCTGTCATGGCTGTGTTGGTGACGATTCCGTGTATAACTTGTGTTTTGATTTAGTTTATATTCTGCTTATCGCCTGCTCTGTGTTCTTATATATGAGAAAGCACAAGTGGAAAAGAGGTCATATATATTCAAAATTTGTAACAGGGAGTAGCCTGCATTTGGTGTGAGTTACAATATTTTGCTTAATGAAGGTCTCAGTTCTGAATATTGATATTAGTAGCTAAAAGGAGATAGGGGCCATTTTATGTGTATCTGTGTCAAGTTTTTTCTGGTAATAAGAAACAATTTACACATATGTTAATCCTGTGAAAGATTCTAGATATAGAAAAGAAAGATACTTAACCTTCAACAAATGTTATTTTTGAAAACACGATTTTTGTCATTAAATGTTATATTATTTCACATATATAAAGCAGATGTTATGTAAGAATGTTGTATATTTTAACATAAACCCATTTAGAGAGATTATCTAGATTCATTAATTTTCATAGTGCCTTTTCCCATGAGTCAGCTGGAAAGTCTGCAATAAACAGTATTTGCTCTGTGTTATCAACGGCCTCGGCGTCACTGGCAGGGGGTTCTTTGGTATGAGGACGGGGGGTCAAAGTTGAGTGGAATGGGAAAAACAGGCTCATTCTTTTATTTTTTTAAAAGTGGTTTTCAGTGTATCTTTGGGTAGAAACCACCCTCGAATACCTTCTTCAGCTGTTTCTCTTTTTTTAACCTCTATTATCTCATCATCTCTTCCTTCCACTGTCTGGGCATAGTTGGCCACGGTGGTAAAAACAAATTTACACAGTGCTTAGATTACTGATGCCTTCGCAGAAATGCTCCGTTCGATACCTGCAGTAACTCCGTGAGTCACATCTTATAGACAAGGAAATTCTCCCCCAATCATGAAGGAGGCGGCTGCCTCCCATTTGCCGTTTCTCAGTCTCTCCATGACACAGCCCCTCAGATAAAGTGAAACAAACATGAGAATGATGAAAAAATTATCATAGATCTTTTGCATTTCATAAGCACCGATACACATTTATTGCTTAACCCTTACTGAAAATATCTGAAGATGTAATGATAAGACAAAAGAAAGTAAGACAGAAAAATTAAAATGTGAATTTTCCCTTGTTGGTGCCAGATACTTTTGTATTCCCATAAATAGTGTTCTTTGTTTTTTCGTTTTTGTTTTTAGAATACTACTAAGTTACTTGGAACGAGTTTGATTCTTTCTGATCCTGCCTTCAAACTTCGTTAGGTGGCACCGGAACAGCACTTACATTAGAGCTGATTTTCTCCAACTCTCAAGGCGAAACCCTTCGGGATACTCCGCCTATTGCTTCATGGATTAGGGATGTTGCCCACCCTTGCAGGTGGTGACAAGAAGTATTCTTGGTCCTGTGTGAGCTCTGAGAATTATTCCTCTAATCCTTTCTGGTGGTTCTTTCCTCAGCCGTGAGCAGTTTGCTCACGCGTAAGCTCTGGCCCATACTCAGCGTGAGACTCTGGGGGACCCTGTGCAGATCTCCAGAGCACTGTCCTCACACGGCTGTCTCCTCTCTCCTCCTCTGTGCTGTGATCCTTACTCCCTTCCCGGTGCCACACTCCAAACGTTGGCTCCTCACCTCAGGAGTCTGCTAATTCCACGTGAGTTCTCCCTGCCTGCCCTGCAGCTCGGAAGCAGTCTTCAGGCAAAAGGCTGGAGCGGTGACCACTGTCATTTATTGCCCAGCATCCACTATCCTGAAAACTCTTCTTTCATATATTTTGTGTGTTTTATAATTGTTTCCGGCTAAGGGTTAAATCTAGTTCCCTCTGACTTCATCTGAGCCCAAACTTGAAGTCACCTTCCT
Source organism: Micronycteris hirsuta (assembly GCA_004026765.1). Classification (NCBI taxonomy): domain Eukaryota; kingdom Metazoa; phylum Chordata; class Mammalia; order Chiroptera; family Phyllostomidae; genus Micronycteris; species Micronycteris hirsuta. The sequence goes on along the minus strand of PVJI01006017.1, from coordinate 26,910 downwards.
TTTTAATGTATATTTTTCACTGAATATAGAAATCTAGGTTGTCCCTTTTTATTCTAGAACTTCAAAAGTGTCATTCTGTTGATTTTTTTTTTTTTTTTTTAGCTTCTCTTTTGTTCTTGATGACAAATTAGTCATCATTCGTGTTTTTCCTCTGGCTGCTTTCAAGATTCTTTTCAACAGCTTTTATTTTCAGCAGCTTGTTTATATTTTTGATAGATGTGTTTTCTTGGTATTTATTCTCTGTGGGGTTCAGTGGATTTCTGGATTCGTAAGTCAGTGTTTTGCCATTATTGGAAGACCTGTTCTTTCGTATTTTTCTCTGCTCCTTTCTCTTTTACTCTCCTCAGCCTCCTGTTACATGTATGTTTTGATATCATTTTACAGAGCCTTGAATTTCTGTTATTTTTTTAATCTTTTTTCCCCAGTGTTCAGATTGGAAAATTTTTAATAATCTGTATTCAGATTCACCAGCTCTTTTTTTCCTTCCCCTGTGATCTATGTTCCAATATGCTGTTGGTTCAATCTAGAGAATTTTTCTTTTCCATTACTGTAGTTTATCAGTTCTGCAGTTCACGTTCTTTTATTTAGTTTCCATTTCTCTGCTGAGACGATCTGTCCACTCGTTAAAGTAATATTTGTCTTTAATTCTTTGAACAACTTTTAACAGTTTCTATAACACATAAAAGCTACTTTATAGTCTTTACCTGCTACATCCAGCATTTGGGCCATCTCGGGCTCTGCTTTTATTGATTGCCTTCTCTCCCTCACTGTGGGCCTAGTTTTCTCTTTCTTTGCCTGTGTAATAATTTGTATTACATATTTGATATTGTATGTATATTTTAGGTACTCTAGAATATGTTACCTTCCTTTGAAAAATATTCTTGTTCTGGCAAGCAATTCTATTCTAGTCGATCACTTTGAACTTATATACCTTTGGCTTTATGCTGTGTTAGGATGGATCGTGGTCAGCTCAAAATGTTTTGAAAGGTCTTACCGTCTTGATGGGATTCTCTCTACAAACTCTTCTGCATGTCTGGTTAGGCTTGATTTTAGGCTTTGTCTATATGTACTGTGGAGTTTTTACTTATAAGAAATACCTTTTTTGGATGAATTCCCAGAATACTTTGCATCTCTGCTGGATGCCCAAGGTGTTTAAAAGTGTAAAACAGGTCTCTTCACTTTTGCTGGGCTGGATCTCTGATGCCCCCAGCGCAGCTCCCTCGGGAGCGCTCGTCCATGTTCCGCCTTGTGGCAGCCAGTCTCCGGCTAGCATTGCTCTGTGTGTGACCTGGGCGAGTTCACTCACAGGTTTCTGCAGCCACTCTGTGTACAACTGCCTCCACTCTGGTGCCTGTCTCTGGAAACTCCAGCCACTTCCAGTGCCCTGAACTCTGGTCTATGCCGCCTTAGTTCAGCAGGACTAACTTGCTGTGCTCGGATCCAGTTGCTGCACTGCAGTTGAGAAATTGTCCCCAAGCAAAGAGCTGTTGAGTTTCCTTATCCCGAGGATTGTAGTCTTGTGTTGTTTATAGAAGATGAGCAGTGAATTTTATATCTCCCTCCCCTATACCTAAAGAAGCACTGGGTCATGGGAAGCTGATGTGAGAGACGCTCTAATCACTTAAAACTTTTCCCTTTATACTTTTCTCTAGGGAAATTGGAGATTCACTTGTTTTCTAAAATGTGTAGAGTCTGCATTGGGGGTTGGGCGGAGACCTCATCAGGCTGGGTCTGCTCATTTCTCTCACTGATGTGTAAGGAGGCTTGCATAGGAAATATTACTCAGAAGATGTACAGACTCAACAAAGGGGTTCATGTAGAGACTGTGGTTTCTAAGTAGGAGAAGACAGCTTTCATTCAGTGAACATTTAGTAAGTGTCCACTTTAAGAACTGGATAGTAAAGAGAATTCTAGATCTATCCTCTGCCCTCAGAGAACATACAATCCAAAGAACAGTGCGTCTTGCCTTATTTTTCCCTAGAGCTAGTCTTACTGCTCTCCTAAGGCAAAATTCCAACCTGAAACCAGTGCTGCTGATTTCTCGGAGGCTGTGATTTTACCCCTGTGATGTCTAGTTTTCCCCAAAAGGCAGGTAACGGTTCTGGGTCCAAGACAGGAATTTCCATCTGTTCTCACATCTTTTTCCCCCCACCCATTATCTTTCCATCATCTTGGTGGTTTCTTAATCCCCCGGCACTGCAGGCCCCTCCCAGGCCTGCTCCCTCGCGCTTCACCGCACAGCCTCCTTCCTGGGCTCTGCTCCTTTGCACTTTCAAAGTCGAGCACAAGAGGAGCTGAAGCAGCCAGTTGCCGTGAGCTCAGTTTCATGGGAAGTGCTCACTTGTTTTGGTGGAGAGGGTCGCGGTTATCAATCTCCTAATACCCAAATGTTCAGGTTTATCTCGTCATATTTGGGAAAGAAAGGTTATAAAATGAAAAGCTAGTAACATTCTGACAAGATTAAAGGAATTACTAAGAACTACACTATTAGACTCTAAACTCAATTGGGATACGATGTGGCTATGAGGTGCTCCGAGGGGGCTAAGGTACTTACTGAATCTGAATTTCTATATCAGTTGGGATATTTTAATAGCTGAAAAGCTGCCTGAAGAGCCTTAGGCACTTCACCTTTTTTGGTGCTGGGATGAGGTGGGCAACGAACCAGGGCTCCTGCCGGGCCCAGATGGTCCTGGTCCAGGCCAGTCCCAGGGCTCTTTCCTTCCTGACTGTGGTACCAGGCACTTGGCCCGATTTCCGCTTCTTCTCAGGGCTGCCCCAGGCAGCTCTCGGGCAGGCGGTCTTGTGCCTCAAACCTGGCCGTGGAGTGGGATGTAACTTCTCCAATTTCAGTCATTCCTATGCCTACAAATGAACAGTCTCAGATCATGGAAGAATGAGGAATCACACGTACACTCACACACACATGTAGTGAGAAATTAATACCTACAGGTCTTTCATAGCTGATCCTATTTTAACATTTCTTACTCTTAGCTGGTTATATACACCAAGACATTCTGCCCTTCCATCTATCCTTAAGGACTGAACTTATATGTGCTGAGACATTTCACAAGTATTGCCACTTCTACAGACAAAGAATCTGAAACTCAGACACAAGTAGCTTATACAAAGTCACAGACTAAGTGGAACAACTGAAGTTAGGCTCGCTTCTCTTGAACTTCTACATAGTCTACAAATCTTCTTTTCTCTCAGCTGTCTCAGGTCAGTGTATTAAAAAAATTAAGCAGAAAGTGTTTTTTAAACATGAAATTTTATGTAGTGCCCCACCGTATAAAGTAGGTAAATGAGAGTTTGTCTCGGGAAGCTGCAGAGAGGAGGCGTGGAGTCTCGTTTGCAGTCACTGGGCCGGGTCCCACAGACTGCCTCCTCCAAGAAGACCCTTACAGGTGAGCATGAAGGTGGATTTGGAGCTGGTCGTTCCAGGGCAACAAGTAGGCCAGGAAATAGAGTTCTTGGTCTCCACAGTCATCCACATCTCGGGGGAATTTCATCAGGTGGCTGACCACGTCTTCAAAGCACCCTTTGTTGCTATAGGAAAATTACCTCTGCACGTCATCTCAGAGTTCCGCATCAATGCTTTGGAGTAAAAATTATATAAAATGCCAATAAATCAGGGCAAAAATGAGCTGATCCTGGTCCCAATCTTGCATGGGATAGGCCAGAACCAGGAATGGACACGTGTTTACCGTGAGTTAACCCTTGGTATGGCTTATTCAGTCCACATGAGAATGGCAGGGTCTTCAGCTCCAAGAATTCATGTGGCAAACGATCAGTTTGACTTGTGCTAGTGGAAGGGAAAGCGGCAGATCTGTGGGACTACAGCCTCAGACAATGGCCACGCTCTGTTGTCCAGCTTACAAAACAGCCCTTTGCGAGGGGAGAAGTTCTAGAGTATTAACTTGTAGCAACCCACTGCCCTGCAGCCAGTAATTGAAAACACATTTCACATTAGGAAAATGGCACGGGGAAGTTTATTGCCTCTTCTCTCCAACCAATCTTAAAGGAAGAATTTAGACATTTGGATAATTCATTTCATTTGTCTTGCAGCAATAGGAAAAAAAATGAGGAAACGACTATTCTTATTTCATGCCTTGGTGACAGCACCGTGGATTTACAAAATGCAAATTAAAATGGCGATCTGAAATTACTTGGATGCTTCCCAGTTCTTTTAGCATTTGCCAGACTCCCTTTCCCAAACCCCCGCCAGACGTGTACGCAGAAGAGGCCTCCCTGACCGAGTTGCTGCCTCCAGGTTTGGCTGCACTTAGCACAGAGTGTTGTAGCCGCTGTTCTGGGGAGCAGGCCTCAGGCTGGTGTCTGCTCATGGGGGACCCTGGATCACCCAGGAGATGTCTTGGTGCTGCGGTGAGTGGGAGGGCTGGGTGGTCTAACTGCTGAGAGAGAGGCAGGGAATTGTGTATCATCTCTTCCGTGCTGACTCTGCCTGACCTTCAGCTGGTGCTTTGCACACCCAGTTCTGCATTTTACTGCAACTCTACAAGGTAGATACTCCTTTCTTTATTCTTTTGTGGGAAGACTTGGGCTAAAAGATAGTAGGTGACTTCTCTAGGGACCACTGCTATCCAGAGTCATAGCACAGCGGCTGCAATTCAAAAGTCTGTACTCTTCAAGGGTGTCCCCTACATCCCCAAACCACCAGGCCCATGCCAGGGGCTTTACATTTCATCCCTAGTGCAACCCCATGGAGGAAGTGCTTCTTATTCCCACTTACGAACAAGGAAACTGGCTCAGAGAGGGACTGCATGGTGTTCACAAGTGGCGCCTGCTCACACCAGGCCTCTATTCTTAACCCTACGCAGGCAGACTTACATATTACCATTTGTGCAGATTAGCTCTTTGTCCTAGAACAAGTAGCCTGCTTGTCAGACAGTGTCAGTGCAGCGAATTTACACAGACTGCCTGCACCATTGCAGATATTTTCACTGAATGGGAAACAGGCCCTGGCATGGCTTGCCTGGGGAACCCTCTAGTCTGGGTTATGTGTAAGGGACACAAAACACACACATCACTGGTGCACTTGATAAGAGAGAGTCAGAGCAGAAAGCCAGGCCCAGGCAGCCCAGGACTCTGATTTAGAGGGTCAGCTCCTGCTTTGGCACCACTTGCCTGAGACACCAGAGTCTGCACTGGGTCACAGGCTGCACCTCCTTTCTGTTCCGAGGTCTGAGACTGTGTGTATCAGGGGACGGCGTTTCAGGTGTCACCCTGGGGAAACTGAGTCATTCCAGCTCAGGGACCAACTTCAGGAGTTTTCTTCAAGAGTTCCAAGATGGCTCTTGGAGACTGTGGGAGGTTTGCTTGTACCGGGGAGCCATGCAATGTAATATGCTAGGTTCCTCCATGTACTGTTTGTAGTCCCTGACACATTCTCTCTTTTATCTTTCTGAAGCCCTATGAGGAAGCTACCATCGCTGAGTCCATTTCACAGATGAGACAACTGAGTCACAGTCAGGTGCGGTCTCAGCTCAAATTTTTCTCCACCCAGTCCCTCTTCCTAAATTGCTCTGCGTGGCTCCACCACTGGGCTCTATGCAGTACTGCTGCCCACGTTCACTGGTTAGGGGAGGGTGTGATCTGGTTTGGTTTTGAACATGAAGGAACCGTCCCAAGGCTGTTCTGTTTTGTATTTGTAGAGGCAGTAATGGTTGCAGTTGACTCTTCCTAGTTGAAACAGCCCTTTGGGCTTCGTGGTGTTCTTCAGCCTGCACAGAACTACTTTGTGTCAGCTGGCCTTGAACGCCTATCCCTGCCCTGGAACTCACCGTGGCACACAAGCCAAAGGCCTGGCTTGCTCAGCATCATCCACCTGCCAAGCCTCCTGGCCTCCTGTACGTTCGGGCTCTTACTGATGGGAAACCACCATGGGGCCCATTGTTCACAGGAATCCCAGACTCTGAGTCAGAGCCAGGAACCTTGCATAAGGCTGGAAAATTCTAGCAAGTTGCTTAAGCAATGGTCTTGTTACGGGGTTTGGAAAGGGACAAGAAAAAAAGAGAACAAGAACTCTGACTTGGAAGAAATCCACTTCTGGAGAAGAATGCATATATTTTAATAGAAAAGTTTATTTATTAAAAGAACCACCCTTGTTCTGTGGCCTTGTCTTCAGTCATTGTTTGCACTGTGGGTTAACCTTGCTCTGGTCTGTTTCACCTTTGACCTGTTGTCTGGGAGTTTTGTCAGTCACACACCACTGCCCTGACAAACTTCCATCGTAACTGAGGCCGAACATACTTGTAAAGGTGTCCTTTTGCCACCATACAAGTTAAGGGACATCGACTGCTATGGCCGACAATACCAGAATCTGTGAGTCAACACGATAGAAATTTGTCACTTTATTGCATCAGGGGCCCGTGAAGGCAGGGGTTGCTCCCCTAGGAGGTGATTCAGGGACCTGTCTTTTCGGCACCACGGTCTCTGCTGGGGTTTGGAGGGGAGAAGGCAAATAAAAGGTTGCTCCTGGGTGCTGAGCAGGGGCCAGGGCTTGGCGTCGCTGCTGCCTACCCTGCTGTCACCAGAAGTGACTGCGAGTGGTGGGAAGTGTAGCCCCGATGTGCACCGTGACATTCGCAGTGACTCAATGTAGCCGCTTCTGCTGAGTAACACATGAGTGTCTGTGGGGCCTGGAAAGGAGTTTTCACTTTGGAGTCAGCAGGAGAAAGAGTGTCAGAGGGCAGGGCGGACAGTGTGGCCGTCCACGTGGGCCCAGGACTGCAGCAGCAGGTGTTGGGTGGATGTTTGCTGAAGGCCGGAGTGAGTGCTCACCATCAGTATTACCTGATGTGGCTCCGTAGTCTCTGATACTTCGATGTGGCATAATAGTCTTTGCTGGGCCTTTCAGAAAGAATTCCCCTGTGCTTCTCTCGGGCCCACACTGGATGCTTCGTGTGTTTCTGTCATAGCACCTGTGACACTTTGTTGCCCTTCGTTTCACTTCTGGTTTCCCACCAGAATGTTAGCCCCTGGAAGCAGGACCTGTCCGATCCGTCCTCCTTCCCCAGGCCCTCCTACGTCCCTGACATGGGCTGTTAAGTAAAATCCTTTTCTTAGAGGGTTAGAAATGTAACATTTCCCACATTGAAAAGTTACCCTCTACATTAAACTCATTATCTAAAATGAAGCTATTCATTCTACTGTATTTTAGTTTATCATGATAACTATAAATGAGAAGCAGCATGAAGTGGGGGGAAAGGGTTGTTTGGGGGGGGTTGGCTGGACAGAGCTGTGTTAGACTCCCCAGTGGTGGTTATAATTTACTTACCCCAACTGCTTCTCCACTTCTTCACCTGTTGTGTGGGTATTCTTAAGAAATTAAGCAAATAGGCATATAAAGAGCTCACCACATTAGAAAAAAATAAACAAAACACCGCTACTCCCCTGGGAGTTGGCGTGTAACGACTAAAAGAAGAACCGGGCTCTGTTGAAAGCTCTGGGCAGCTTTCATTTAATGATTGAGCTCATGCCCTGGGCGGTGGCGTGCTCATAGCAGCCTCCCTTTCACCCAAATGGGGAAGTGGGTGTGGGCTTCAAGCCGTATCCACGAGAAGCACGGACGCACACATCCTCGATGGTCATAAGGTCCTTAGCTGGGCAAACGGAAGGAAATGCGCTCTGACAGATGAAGGGATGGCTGCTTGTGTGGTGGCAATGCCACATACTGGAACTGCTCAGTAGAAAAGAATGAGCCGTCTGGCAGGCATGTGTTTGAGGAGGGCCCTGTTTGGAGCAGGAGGGCAGGATGGCTTGGAATGTCTCACCTAGAAAGAGGTACCAGGCCTTGGAAAAGACTTAAGATCTTTTTGGTCCTTTCAAAAACAGCAATGCAACTCTGATTCCATAACATGTTTTTAAAAATCAGCACATAGCACCATGTGTACTTGTATAGTGCCCACTGTGTTGCATGGAGTGAAGAATTCTTTCATGGATCAATGGGTGGATGGATGGGCAGATTCAGCATGGTCAATAAAGATTTGTACAATGAGTGACTGAATGAATGCATGAATTCCTTTACTCCAGGCTTAATGCCCCCACTTTTCCCAGATGCTGTCACTATGACCCCTTGTTTTCAACATCCCTGATGGTTCTAGTGACCCCGTCCTGGACAACCTTCCATTTGTTAATGTCCCACTTATAATACAACTCCCAGAGCTAAACATTGTACCCCATCTGTAATTGAGGGACTCAGCAGGACCAGGCCATGTGATGAGCATCTGTTAAAATTGATTCTGGAAGGCCAGGCATCAGAGATGTCCTGGCTTAAGTTTCCTTCGAGTGCATCCAAATGGGGCTGCTAAGACACCGGGGTAACGTCCACAGCTTTCGCACGTGTTGCTACTTCTGTTGCTTTATCACCCCCTTTGGCCGAAGTAGATGTTGTGTTCAGTCCCGGGTGTGGCTCCGGACCCTGAGCCTGTGCCAGGTGCCAGACTGGTGACCTGCGAGCTAGGAAACAAGCCAGCTAATTTGAAGCACATTACATCAGACATTTCCCGAGGTGGAGAGGAAGGCCTCCTTGCTAGAAAGCAGGGAGGATTTTGGCTCTTCGAGATTGGATCCAGTAACATTAGCTCTTTGGCTGAGGCCCAAGCCTCTCGCTAGCAGCTATCATATGGTCCGCAAACACCTCGGAGCCAACGCCTCAGCCCCCGCTCCACACACGGACACCACAGCCTGCCTGGGGAGAGGCACGCCGTGGGAGGGACAGGGGCAGCTTTTAGAGAGAGGGGCATTATAAAATCTGATTTGAAATTTTATAAAAGATTAAATAGATTTTATAAGAGATTTAAAAAATCTTACTATTTTAATTTTAAATCTAGGAGAGTTGAGGCAATGCTGACTTTGTAGTGGCAAACTGTAAACCCTGAATTAGAATGTTATGCCCCCCCAAAAGAAATGCTGTCCTCTATCACTTTCTTTCCTTTTCAAGTTAAATAAAGTTCTATAATCTGCAGTGATGGATATATTGGTGATAACTATTAAATTTATAAATCAAACCCTGATGGTCATTTTTCAGTTAACTTCAGAAATTGGCTTTGCACCACATAGACTGTTATGAAGTGCATGTTCTGATGCCTTTGTAACAATGAAAACACTCCTGAGATGATTTTAAAAACGAATGAGAATAGAGAGGCCCTGGCAGCCTCCCCTCTGACTGTTTAAAACTGAGACCTGCAGAGGAAATTAAGCTGGTAAGAGTGGCCTTAGAGTCCAAGAGAGAACAAGATACAAAGCACCTTTGGGGAAATTATCATATCTGATAATCCTTACACCCTCAAAATATGGAGCTATTATTAGGTTTTTCAAAAGTTCATTGACTGAGACTCAGGAGAGATGAATTTCCAAAGTCATCTGTCAAGATTAAAAGCCAGGTGTTCTGACAGGTTGATGCTTTTCCCACCAGTAAGCCCACACACCGAGGGGCACCTTGTACCGGTGCAGGAACACGACCCAGACTGAGGGGGGAAGCCCTGAAGGCGGGGCCTGGGGAAGTGCCTCCGTGTGACCTCCCGGCAGCCTGAGGTCAGAGTCTTCAGTCTGAAGTCTGGATGCTTCATCTTCTCTTTTGGGAAAATCGATCTGGTACTATCTGATCCCTACCGTGAAGGGGTGCTCAAGACAAACATGAAATTTTTATGAAGTGCTTTAAGTTTCAGGGGAAGGAACGTTCCCGCCTATGGAAATTGGAACTGTGTTCCAGCACAGCCATGCCTCTGGTCAGCTCTCCCAGGGTGGCAGGCTTCCCTTCCGACCCGTCCCTGTGTGAAAATCGAAGAACGTCGCACCTCCATTTGCCACCTTTCTTGAGCGGTGTGTGTACCTGAGAATGGAGTGATACGGTATTAACATGTTCGAGAAGGGAAGTAAAGGGTGGGAGTGGGAAGAGGAGGTCGCAGCAGTGAGGCAAGAAGGGGAGGAAGGGAGGCGAGTGGAACGGACAGGCCTGAGGAGCCCAAGCTGTTCTCGGGCAGGCTGTGACCCCCCCGCCCCCCCAAAAGGTGAGCCTTAGCCTCGCTGGCCGGCATTTGCAGAGAACCTCGCCAGCGACTGCTGTGGCCAGGTCTTCTCAGTGACAAGAGACCGTGGGGTGCAGAGCTGTTCACTTGGCATCCTTCACCATTACTAAGGTCACTGATAAAATGTTCATCTGATCCTACGTACGTGGCTTCAGGAAGATGATTAGGAACGGAGGGAAGCCAGGGCGAGGGCCGCTGACCTGAAATGCAGAGAGGAGCAAGGCCTCCTGAAGCCCACGCGGGAAGGCGCACGTCAGCCACGCCACCGCGGTATGGCAGCCAGCTTGTGTTGACTCTCCACTCAAAATGTTTTCTGTTGTAGATCCATACTGTCACCCCTAATTTCTCAGGAAGGGACACAAAGTAACAGGCTTCACGATGCCATCAATGTCCGTTTTGACAGCGTTCATGTCAAATCCACAATCATGTACTGTAATTATACAAAATCTAAAGAATGGGATAAAGTGTTACTAGTTACAGTGGTTAAAATAAAACTGACAACCAAAAAAGAAAAAGAAAAAAAAACAAGAAACAAAAAGAACTCTGTCGAAATTCATAATGATACTTGACAATATACCAAAAAAAAAAAAAAAAAAAGGAGCCAAGTAATTGTCCTAACATGCTGCAGTTCATTGCCATCAATTCGTAAACTCCCAGCTGTTTGGGGGAGAGAAAGTGCATCTTCACATCCTGTACAGTTCTCACAGAAATAGCTGTCTGTGTATGCCGGTCAGCAGAGAAAGGGATGCCACGTCCAGGCACCAGGCCCGCTCGGACAGCAGCGGAGGCGGAAGAGTAGGACTTCTGACTCCTCTGAGTCAGATCTGGTTTGTCGAGAAGGACCCTGGACTGTGACATTAGTCTAAAAGGGCCAAGGAAGGAACACGTCAATGTTAATGCAGAAGAAAACCATCAGGAACTAGAACAATTAAGACTTAAATAGTTTTTTCTACTCTACTTTGAAGCTGATTACAGCTTTTAGTATTTGGGAACGAAAGGTGGCTGGTCACTGGGTAGAACTCCTCTCTCTTCCCCCTTTCACCCTCCCCGCTCCTGACCAGTAGCTTAATATTGGGGTGCAGGTGTCGCTGGTTCAATTTTCGCAAAGCAGAATTACCATTTCTCTGTATCTGGCCATGCCTCTTGTTAACAATGAGGTATAATTTTAGACTAACAATGCCTATTCCTTCCTGGGCTGTGGGTTTAATCAGTCGTGTGGGCAGAAAACAATTCCACTTCCTGATAAAATTACACAATACAAAAAATTATTGCACTTAACAACAACAACAAAAAAAACTCAGCCCAACCAGCAAAGGGCCAATGAAACTTCAGAAGAGGCCGTGCTCCCCGCCCTTTGCAGAGCGTCTGGACCTATTGGTGTTCAGTTGAATTTGGTCCATTATTAAATGTCCAGACGTGAAAGAGTCCAAAAGACACTGTAGGTCTCTTTAAGGCTGTTTTCCCGGTCCTTCTATGAGATAAATGATCTCCTTGGCTACATATTACAAAGCAGGGGCTCCGTTTAGTGGAATGGCTAGCAGGCCCCCCTCCCAAACTCTGGAAGCAAGAGAGGATGGGTGCACACCGTGTCCTGTCCTGTGAATGAGAGAGAGAAATAGTAAGCAGCTTGGGAGGGCAAAGCCGCACATTGGCAGCCTGGTAGCTGGAAGTACAGCAACTTCCTCGGACTCCACCACTAGCTCTCATTACATTCTCCCCCCAGCCCAGGTGGACGTAGTTTATCTGTGCATCTGTCTGTGCATAATTCCTACTTTCTGTGGATCTGATGTCTTTACCCAAAAACATGTGTTTCCTTACTTAGTCTTTAGCCTTTCTGTCTCTTTGTGCTCCCTGCCTCACTTTTTTGATGGATGTAAAGGTGTGATGCTAGTCCTGCCCTGCCATGTACTGGTCCATATGCTGCTGCTTTCATATTTCTCCCACAATGCACCCCTGTCTTCTCCCCACCCTGTCAGTGGTCCTGCCCCATCAGTATATTCAGACACATCCCACACTTTACTTCCTGAGTTGAATAGGTGGATTACTTGTTACTTAGCCAAGATTACGTACATCTCCAAAATCTCATCTCCTGGTCAAAATCTGAGCACATGACATTGACTGTGTTACTAATGCATTCATGAAATTCTCAAGGAAGTGCTTAAGATGGATAAGATCAGATCATTTCTAGACTCTGCCACCTGAACTACTGTCAATATTTTCTTCTTTGAGGTGTTTACTCTGGCTCATGTCTTCTTTGAACCTTCATAATCAATAAAATTTTACGCAAAATGTCTAGATAAACAGGGCGGGTGATAATATCCTGATGTTCCAGACACAGAGCCAAAATGAGAATAATTTAAGGTTCATGGTGGAAGGAAGGGAGGTCAAATCATCATGAGCAGCCAAAGCCTCTTCGTACTGCCCGCCGACCAAGGCGCACCGAAGCTGTGAGGTCTGCTGCGCATTTGTCTCTCCCTGTGCCCACCGCCTGTGACCACCTCTGTGGGCCCGAGACACCACAGGTGGCAGCTGCTGCCCTTTGTGGTCTCCCCTCATGCCCTCTCCCATGGTGGGCTCTTCCCTACTTACTGCTCAGGACTCGGAACTAGGACTTGCTGACGTTCTCGTAGATGACATCGCTGATGCAGAACTGCTGCTTCTTCTTCATCCATATCAGTTGCACACACTGGTGGATGAAAATGTACTGCTCCTGGAGCAGAAGACAAGGGTGTGTTTCAGAGCAGGTCTTCTGTACCAGTACACGCAAGATATGGTGTTGATGCTGCGACCACATTAAATGTGATCTGATGCCGGAGGAACCAGTGTGCATTATTTAGGAAACAGTTTTATAACCAGAAAACCCAAGAGAATAACTGTAAATATATTTTGAATAATAATAGAGCTCAGACCATTATTAATGTTAAAGACAATGAACATTTAATCTATAAATCATGGGCTATTTAAAAAAAAAGTCTATTCATAATATACCAAAATAAATTCCAGGAAGTTTAATAAATTAAGCCATAAAAATATTAAAGGAAATATAAGTTAATTCCGCTCTAATTACCTAAGGAAGGACTTTCTAAACATTAAAGCAATGGAATAAATTACAAATAATTTTAACCTGCTGTATATATTTTAAAAAGTGAAAAGAATAAAAAGCAAACTAGAAACTGGGAGGGAAAATATTTTATAAATTATAACAATGTTTATACCTTTATTTGTGTCTAATATTCATCCCAAACAGTCACACACACACTTAAGTTGACAAATATACAAATCAAATGCACTGACCACTAAATCAAGTATCCATGGAAGGCATGGACTATGCCTTTTTTTATTCCTAATGCCTATAAATGTTTTTTGAAGGAAATGAGGAAATATTAAAACATATGCAAAAAATGGTCAAGTAATCAAAAATGTAAATGAAAACAATTGTTTTCACCTACATAGGCAGCAAAGCTAAGGGAAAAGAGTAACAGCGATGACCTGAGTTTGTTGAAACAGTCATTTTTAGCTCTTGCTGGTGGAGATATAATAAATAAAGTGCTAATAAAATGGCCCTGTGAGCACAGATAGTAGTGGGAAGGTGGAAAAGAATCCAATTTAACATCGTATCAAAAGGAGAATGGTTTAAGTAATCAATGGTATGTCTATATTGAAACAGTCTTTAAAATGAAATTTATATAATTTTGGGCAATTTGGGATAATACCCATAGCAAAGTGTTAAGTGAAAAATTAGAATTTAAAATTAGCATATGGACACATAGTACGTGAGTGTAATCGTGTGAAAGTCATATTTGAAGGCAGGCTGGGATTAAATATGCCAAAATATTGAGAGTACTTGCCTTCTCCTTTTTCTTTATTCCCCAGACTTTCTCTATAAGTAATGTCATCAGAAATAGCCCTGAAATAGGAACCAGTCAAAATGTCCATAGGATCTTGAGCATTTTTGTATGACATCTTTATACAAAGGATGTTAATATTTGATCTTCACTGGGCTGCTTCCTCAGCCTCACCTGTATTTTCCAACAAGATCTGGCGAAAATATGTGCCCTTATTTTGTTATAGTAACCAAGCCACCCGTTCTCCCACCACCCACCACACCACTGTTTCCGTGTTGTGTCGGTCCTGGGCACAGATGAGGCCAGAGACCACCTGGCTTCTCAACCCAGAACTAGTCTGTGGTCAAACTTTGTCTCAAAAAAAAAAAAATTGTAGCCAAAATACAGAAAAAGTAGAGACTATTTATGGACAGGGCCCTGAGAGTTCCTGAGAAACCTAAGCTGCCCATCAGGAGGATGGGCTACTCAAAGCAAAGCCCTAACTGACCTCCAGGGAAAGCCTATTAGAGGAAAATCAAACAGAACATTTGATAAAAATAGCCGAGAGCCTGCAGAGAGGCGAATGCCAGCCACACGTAGCACTTTAGTTCCAAAGCACTTAACTAGGTGTTGTCATTTCACATAATGCGCACTTTACAGCACTCCGCGAATGCTGCCGTTCACAGTTTGCAGGTGAAGAACGGGGCTCTGAGAGGCAAGGTGAGTTGCGCAGTGGCCATACTGGGACTCAGGCCTTCTCGTGGGGTCTGGCCAGACCCCTACTTTCCTTGCCCTTGGCTGCTCTTGTGGAGAGGGTGGGGTGGCAGCCTGGGTAGTGGTGGGTGGAGGGGGAGGGCTAGTGGGGTGAGAAAGGGGAGGAGGGCACGTTAAACACGCCCATGCCACAGGCCACGATGACCAGCACAGGCCTCTGAGGACGTAACCAATGTAATCAGTTACTTCCACTGTTTTTATTTCTTTTTATCGGAGGCATCTTCCAAGTGGTGCTATGTGCTTTCTGCTTTTGCCAGAGGACTGAAAGTACTCAACTATTTCTGCTATTTTAGAAGGGAACTGGGGGTGGAATCCAGGTGAGGGGAAGTCAAGAGCAGACGGGAAAATTAGAAGCCCTCACGGGAAGAGCCTGGTACACAATACACAGGCGGTTGGTACATTCTCCATACAGAGTCAGAAATCAGCTGGGGGATCATTCTGGCCTCTCAAGAATCATTAGTGTCGAAGGGGTACACTAGGGCGAGAAAGCCGAAGAAAATAACGATTTACTCTGCTCTTATGAACGTCAATGAAATAGAAGGCAGCAGGCCTGGGCTGTGAATGGGCTCAAGGAGGATGCTAGGAAAATCCTAACATCCAAAGTACAGATTGAGTCACGAAGAGCATAACAAGGAGGAAGAACACAGGTGCATGGAGGAGATGTGCCAGACATAAATAAATAACTCGAACTGGAGAAGACCCACTGCAAAATCCCGAGGGAAGTCACGGGTGACACTGGGAAAAGTAAGTAACCCATGGTGACCTCGGCTCTCTTGCTGACTTTGAATTTTCCCGCGAGTGTCCAAGGGAGGGATATCATACTCAACCAAGGCTGTTTCCCTAGAGATGTCCACCTAAAATGCTGCCAAACACCCAAAGGAGCCAAACAACCAGAGTCTGGAGTGAGAAAGTTGGGAGGAAAATGACGTTTTCTTGGCTTCGCAGAAAGGCACACAGTGGCTGCTCCGGTTTTGTGTGATCACCACACCAGAGGCGAGATCCAGGGCTGAGCAGGATGGAGGGGCTGCCACCGGAAGGTACTATTTAAAAAGGGATTAAGACTTTGTACTGGGAGAGTCAAAAGCAAATAGGCTATAATCAAAGTCTATAAAGTTATAAAAGGTATAAATTAAGTCAATGTGGCAGACAATTTATCAAATCCAAAATACTTAAAATAAGGAGCAGCCCTTTGAAGCGTGGGGATTACATAATGGGGAATTTTAATCACATATTAGGATATAAATTTATGGAAGTGAAAGCCAAAAATGTGGACCGGTTCATAAAGCACTGTCTAATCATTAGGTAATGGGCTTCTCCGGGAAACCAGGGCCTTTAAAGTGAGGTGAGGTTTGTGCCCCCACGGCAGCAAATTACGAGACTGGGATGTGAGTGAGGAAGTGAGGACACAGCACACGACTTGCTTCCTAATCGTGCGTGAGACACCTGAACGTGAATGGGTCGCTTTTACGAAGTGGTACAATCCTGCTTTGGCTCAGAAGTAAACGCACTGGAATGGCTCTGCCAAGCCTCACTCGGATGGGAGTGGGGAGGCCAGACAGAAAAGTTGAAAGGGTGGTGAAGGAGAAGCCATGGAAGCCTGGAGACAGCAGCCATTGCCCCAAGCTTCTGAGTTATACTGACATCTAGTGCTGCTTCGTGTGAAAAGCATGAGGAAGACCAAGGCAGGGCTTAATCCCTTGGAACTTTAGGAAGAGGCATCAGGCCAGGGTGTGTTCTACTCTGCTGCTCTCACACAAATGCCTTCAAAACAGGGACTATTGTGTGCCTGAAGCTGAGAAGCTGCGGGTATGGCTGGGTGACTAGGATTAGGAACATGGTGACTAGGATTACACTATTGTGTGTGGGTACGGGAGCCCATGTGGTACACACCCACCGTGGCTCTGAGGCTGTGCGTGCTGTCTTCGGGCACCCAGTCTCCCACTCCAGCCCAAGCTGAGCGCTTTCTGAGGCTTCAAGGGAGGAGGTGGCTTGGGTGAAGAGGAGGATGGGGGATGGATGTTTCTGGGGATGCTGCCACGTTGTTACAAGGCTAAATCGATTCGTTTCAAGGGAACTGGAAGTGCTAGTAGGTCGGGGTCTGGAAATCCCTGAAATCATGATGGGGACAGAAAGCATAACTCCAACCCATTACCATGATCTGAAGTGAACTGGGACAGAGAGTCACATGGCGGACAAACTAATGACAAACTTTTGAATCAAATCTAACATTTCTAATATAAATTAAGTCACATCAGTTCCACAGTCTCCACGGGGTGGCATTCTCCCAAATTGGCTGTCCTGAACTTCGCTCGGTTCAAAGAGGTGCTGTTCTATCACAGATGTACCCGTGTGTTCTGAATTACCGAGGGCACATGGCAGCGAGAAAAGTACAAGCACTGCACACCGAGTGGATCTTTGGAAGCCAATGTCTGTTCTTACAATGTCTGTACCTTGAAGAATATGAGCAATAAGAATCTGGGGATGGCAGATGCAGAGGAAAAACAAAATTCAAGGTGATCGTTTTGAAACAGGAGATGGAATAATGGGAAGTTTTCAGGCCAGGGCAAATGGAAAGATGCATATGGATTACATTCCTACCTCTGTCTGTACCATGGACATCCGGTAGGACCTCATTTCTGACACCAGCCCTAAGATGTCCACAAACTCATGCTCCCGAATGTGCTGCAAGAGCCTGTCCAGGGCGATGAAGGTTCCCGTCCGGCCAACGCCAGCGCTGCAAGAGTTCAGACAGCACGTTACCACACGGTGCGTCCACGCTGCTGGAAACAGTTCGGCGATTTGAAAACAAAACCGAACAGGCAGCACCACTGAGAAAAAAGAAGACTGACCTCCAGACAGTGTTATCATCCACTTAACTGAATTTTTAACTCTGCAATTGTGGTTGGTGTGTCTTCTAATAGCACCTTTCTGACTATCACTGCTACTCCTCGTACAGAGGTGTGAGTCTGCCACAGCTCTCTCCCCTGCCTGGGGCTCTCTGCTTCCTGAGAAAAGTACCAATTGCATATGGGCCTGCTAGAGAGTTGTTCCTGCCCTCGGGGAGCTAGAAGCATAAATAGCCCCAGTCTTCTGAGTGGCCTTGGAGCTAAGCCCTCACACACAGCTCAGAAGTCTAGGTGAGATGGCCCCACCTTAGCTCCAGACCTGGGGCCATACCAATTTGTGTGCCTTCAACCCTAGGTTGAGTTCACTGTTCCACACCTTCCTTACAGCACATCTTCCCTTGTGGTGAGTTCTAGACCTGCTTCAATCTCCCAGTAATGTTTTAGGTAGTTGTCTCAAAATCAAATTTATCATTTGGACCCCATCAATGACAGCCCCTGAGCCTTAGCCCTAGCGCTCAGAGAGAGTACAGGGAAAGGAAGTGATCTGCACCGACCAACCGCCACTCCCAGTTCATATGTTAAAGTCAGCTCTTCTTTCCGTCACGCTGAGTGGTTGCAAATTTGGAATTATGGTGACATGTGAGAAAAGAGGAAGTCAAAGCTAATTTCTATTCACTGGAAGAATTCACTGGAGGAGAAATCCAACAATAAAAGCCTGTAGTTTGGAGCCCCTGTTTGCTTTTTGTACTGGATTACCCTTCCCTCCCAGAAGTTGTCTTCTCAGGTAGAATGGTCTCCCCGACACTGGGCAGACACCTGTAAGTCACATCCAGAACTGTGCCGCGACCTGCAGTGCCAGGAACCATGAGCTTGACCATATGGTTGAGCAACTTTAGTTTCGGCTCTTAGAACGAACCATTGGGAGACTAGATAATTCCATTGGGGGAAGTGCAGTTTTTAATCTGTGAATGCCGAAGATGGACCAACAGGATATCGAACTTGATAGCTCAGGAAGCATTTTTTCTCCTTTCCAAGGAGACACATACTTATTTCTCCCTCCCTCCCTCCCTCTGTCTTGCTCACACACACACAAACACACACACACGCACAATCATTCTAGTTCACAAAGGCCACAGTGCCAGCTAGATCCAGGACTGTAGCTCTACTTGCTTTGGCTGATACAGTGGCCAGCACCTCCTCGAACATCTTTATCATGCTTCCATCTCTGATACGCGATGGGGGCATATTTTATCCCCTGCTCTTCAGAGATTGCATAACAGTTTTACAACAATGTCACACCAATGGCTTTTGGTGGAGCTTTGTTCACTTGGTAGGAAAGAAAGCTTAAATTTGACGATAACCCTTCCCACAAGGAATTAGCATGGTCCTCGATTCTTTGATAATGCAATAGGTCATAATATTCCCTTTCATTTTAACTATCTGGCCATTTAAAGGCAATATTGTAAAGCAATCATACCAACTATGTGTATCTCAATGAGCTGAACAGTCTCATTTCTCCTTTCCCTCACCTGGATTTTATGTCTGTTTATATTATTTGGGGCTGTGGCTAGCTATTTTTAATTTGACCTTGTATTTGGACGTGTTATAAACCACTCAGTGTCCTTGCTAGGATAGGGTAATATCACACAATGCTTAAAGGCATGGCTGTGGAGACCGGTGTGCCTGGATTTGAACGCTAACTTGTTCATGTTAGAGTTGCACAAACTTGTACGAACCTCTTAACCCCTCTACTTCTCAGTTTCTTTTCATCTTGAAAGGGGAATAATAAACATATCTTAGTGGCTATAGGATATGAGGTGGCCATACTATCAGTAAAGAATACATCTGGTAAGACCTCAGTTAAACACAATTTTTTTAAAAAATCACAAATCCTTTTATTATTAATTCAATCTGATCAGAAGTTCATGGACTATTGGGCTCTTGTCTTTGTAAAACAAAACCTGCCGTGCTTAACAGACAATGCATTTGATGACGTTACCTGCAGTGCACGACCATGGGGCCTTTGCTCTTTGTTGCCTGCTGTCGGACCACGTGGACGAACTGCAGGATACTTTCTGCAGCATTGGCCGTGGGCACTCCGTGATCAGGCCACGCAGTGTAGTTAAAATGCATCACATCCTGCATCTCGTCAGCCTTTAGGGGAGAAAGCCAAAGTGAGCACTAATCTCTCAGCGCAATGTCAGAACGGACCCGGGCCTGCACTGCAGCCCACTCGCTAATGGCATAAGAAGATAAAGCCGCCTTCCACTCCTGGCCTGCACACTTCCCTTTCTGGCTCTGAGCATTGTGTCTGGCACAAAGCAGGACCTGAAAAAAGTACTAACTGTATAAAGCTTCGAATAGCATGATAAATAGGCTAATCCATGACTTAAGCAGATTAGGGTTGGCATTGCAGCGTTTGCTATTTAGTAATTGCATCAGCGTTGCCCAATGAATTAACTGGGCGGGAAGTGCTGTTGGTGCCCTGTGGGTCCCCTTCCCAGCTGCTGTCAGCAGCCTGGGGCTGCGTCCTCCTCACAGTTGTCCCCGCTGAGGGGAGCCGCCTTGCTGCAAAATGCCCAAGAGGTTGGGTTTTCCGCAGTAACCGGTGACTGGTAATGGGGTACAAGAAGCCGGCCCCGCGATGGCAGGGTGGGACAACTAACTACGGTGGTGCCATTTGTGCCCCAGCACTCTCCCTGGGACCCAGCTGGCATTAGACTTGGCTTCTTCCTTGTTCCTTCACAGAATTTCCCCGAGATTAGACTTTCCAAAAAAAAAAAAAAATCACCCATTTAACAATCCCTGTCTTGGGCTCTGATACTAGGTGGTTTGACCGAAGGCAAACTCCACACCAATTTTCTCATATCTAAAGGGGGTCTTTCCAGATGTTGAAGGGTAGCGCCACCTGTGACAGGGGTTGTGGTGGAGACGGAGTGTGCTCACATTTGTGAAGGACGGTACCTGTTAGCTGTTATCATCATTACCACTACTGCCTCGTTACTGCCGCTCACTTGACCCAGCTCAGGGCAATTATATCGATGGTTCTGGGAATCCTAGTAGGTGGGTATGTTTGTATATTTACCCTACTCATATGAATCCACCCAGCAACTACACAGGGGTGGGCAAACGTAGGTTTACTGGGCCATTGTGATATTCTTTTGAGTTAGTAAAGCTATTGTAAGAATCATAACCTGCATGTCTTTTTCCACCCAAACAACTGTTAACTTACTTTTGCCAGACCATGTATTGTTCCCTCTGCACTGAATTAATATCAGTTAGGATGTGGATCCCTCAAGGTTTACTCTTTCTCGTCCCTGCTAAGTCATAAGCATAAGGATTTATTCGGCACTTGTTATCACTATTCCAAACCCAGGCCTCACAAAGGCCTAATTCATCTCCCCTCCATCAGACTTGGTAAGAGCCTAGAATCCATTCTGTGGCTGAAATAGTATATAATAATTTAGAAGAGTTTGGCTTGGCTATGAGTTTGGAGTTAAAGTTTAGGTTCAGGTATAAAAGAGAAATGGATTCTAAGGAGTCAGTGGTCCTGGGTGGAGAAAAATTTATGTATATGTAATTAAATGTATAAATGAATTGTATTAACAAATATGTAATAAGATTCATATAAATATAAATGTTAGCACTTCAGCTAGTCCCCTTGGCACCAAGGCCATCCATCCCCAGCCATACTCAGTGCTCCCCTCGCTGTGGGCTCTTTCTTAGACTCCTGGAGCCTGGAGTCTGCAAAGGTGTGGGCGACCATCACTGCTGTCTACAGTGAGTACGGCAAGGAAGGAACCCAAGCATAACAAATGGTGCAGAAGGACTCAGTTACTTGGCAAACAGCGTGAGGATTTAAGGGTACTGAATCACGGGATAGTTTTTGGTTGCCCGGAAAAGTTCATGAAAATGCTCATTCTTTTCAAATGCTGATGGCAGACTTAGCACAAAGATTTGAACAGCGTAAGTGATATATATAAATATTACAGTTCATCTGAAAATGTATCCAGCTAAAATATTCGATATGCTTCAAAAATAGGAAATAGTTAAATCTTTCTCTGTAGCTGCAAGACAGAGGACCTAGTATCAGGGTGATTCCTGTCAGCTGAATAGCAAGGCACCCCCCCCCCCAAGGGAACAAAGTACTTATTGCGGGTTTTGTTTTTTGTTTTTGTTTTTTTTGCGGGGCGGGGAGGGGGACTCCAGTTCTCACTCAGTTTGTGCAAAGTTTCAAGTAGTGGAATTTTGTTATGGTCATTTTCCTCCTTCTGGTTACATCTTATTTAGACTTTACAAAATTTCTCTTATCCTGATTTCTTCAGTTATGTAATTTTACCTCGTTATAGTTGAAAAGTTTCCACATATCAATATGGAGGGAATAAAGGAGGATATAAACAAAAAATGAAGCAAATAGAAACAATATTCAATAGCACAGCACAACATTCTTTGGCAAATTTAACCTTCATGTAGGAAGCTTAAAATTTAGATTATGTCTGTTTATGGCCAACAGGGGGCACTCTGGCACCTAATGCTTATAACTACTGTATAAACACCTGATCAGATTCAATAAAATGATTCAACATTTTATTCCTGTGTTTGAAGCCCCTCACATGCTTGTCCTTGAAAGGTCATCATTTAAGACCAAGGACAAGAAGCACAGTAGTCACCATGCAACGATCTAAATGATTCTTCCCCATCAACGGGATGTACCCTATTTTGTGCTCTGAAATGTTTTCTCCAAGATGCAAACCTAGGGAAAGATTTGTTCTATATTTGTCTGTTTCCAATGACCTTCCTGCTGAAATCACCAAGAGTTCAAATTGCTTTCAGATTGTCAAATATTTTTGATGGAAATCTATTGATGCTTTCCAAGTACTTTATTATTTTTGAAATCATTTGTTTATTCACTGCTTTATTCATGCCACAAGTATTTGCTCAGTGGCTAAGGGCTGGGATTTCGAATATCATTAAAGCAGGTTACTTGTTTCCAAAACTCACTGAGGGAAGCAGACATGAAGCCAGAGAATTGTAATAATCTATGGTGTGCTGTGATGGAGGAATACCCATGAGACTAGAACAGGAGAGGAAGGGGATAAAGGTCTCCTGAGACTCGGAAAGGTTAACAGAGGAGATGATATTGAAGTTGAAACTGAGTAGGGATGTGCTTAGGGAAGAGGAGAAGATGAGCATTTCAAAGAAGTGGAACAGCATGATGCACAGACTGTTAGAGTCACATCGGGGTTTGCCTGAACTCTCAGTGTGGCCAAAACCAAGTTAACTACCAGCGGTGAAGAAGCGATTTATTGCTTGTAAGTGTCAATAAATGGGTAATTAATGAATGCTCCTGTTGTATTGCTAATGGACAATCTTTGATTGCATTGCTAATGGACAATCTTTGGTTCCATTGTCTGTATTAAGGTTCAGCAAACATTTTCTGTGCAGGGCAGATAATAAATACTTTAGGGTTCACAGGTCCTACTCTAGCTCGATGTGGCACAGAGGCCATCACAGACAACATGTAACACACATGTATCTGTATTGCAATAAAATGTTATCTTTGGACACCGACATTTGAATGATACAACTTCCATATAGTATTTCATGGAAAATACCATTCTTCTTTTGACTTTTTTCAAACACTTAAAAATATAAAACTCACTCTTAGCTCACAGTCTTGACAAAACAGACAGCGGTTGGTTTGGTCCTAGGCTGTTAGGAAGGGCAGTTTCTGAGCAGCAACTGTCTAAAGAGAACTTTCCTATCACTGTTTGTTCTCAGCCTCGAGTATGTTCCAGTGGAGGGAACTAGCAGAAGTCCCCTCCTATTTTCTGGGCTGCTCTGCGTGAAGACCACAGCAGGATAGCTGTGGGTGGGGTCAGTGCCTGGCCCGGCACACAGACATTCTGTGTACGTGCCAAGCTTGTCCTCAGAGCGGGTGGCAGGCCTGGCGGGAGAAATAGACTCTCTGACATCCTAACACTCAGAAATCATTAGCAGTTCAAAAGGGATATGAAACTATGATTGGTAATGCCTTGAAGTACCTTTGAAATGATAGTAAACAAAAACCAGAAATAAGGAAAAAAAGTGAAATAAAACAAAGCCCAAACTATTGAATCATGGTTTTAGTGTGTAATTTAAAATTTAAGTATGCCTCGCCTTGGCCGGGTTAATCAGTTGGTTGGAATGTCATCCGTTATAGCATAAGGTTGCAGGTTTGATTCCTGGTCAGGGCACATGCCCAGGTTGTGGCTTTGATCCCCAGCTGTACAATCAGAGGCAGCCGATTGTTCTTTCTCTTTCTCTCCCCCCACCCCCACCTTCCTCTCTGTAAAATCTATAAATATATCCTGGGGTGAGGAGGATTAAAGACATTTTTGTGTGAGCCTTGTGCATCCTAATTGCACTCAGACACGGTTAGTGTAAGAAATGAAAACGTGGCCCTCCTCAGCCAGGCCTGCTGAGCAATGACTCCCTGTGTCTTCTGTCCCCCTGGGACAACCTGAGATGGAACAGGGCCGCCTTCCTCCCCATCCCCTCAAGCCCTCCTGGCCAGGCAATTCATCCACACCATTCTTGACAAAGTGGGAACCAAATGCAGTACAGGTGGGCTTTTTCTCTGGAAACAAGCAGTGTTGCAAAGCCTGAAGAGCTCATGCTCTTGTATGATGGTGGGTTGGTCTCCTCCCACTGTGGGGGTTCCCTCAGCATAGGGACAGCACCTGAACTTGAGCTTTGTGACTTACATAGCTGATTCGGAAGTGTCTACAGGCCCAGTCATCCTGCTCTTCCTCCGAGATCATCTCCACCGTGATGT
The DNA here is from genome assembly GCA_004026765.1 of Micronycteris hirsuta. Taxonomy (NCBI): domain Eukaryota; kingdom Metazoa; phylum Chordata; class Mammalia; order Chiroptera; family Phyllostomidae; genus Micronycteris; species Micronycteris hirsuta. Next base: position 2,600 of record PVJI01006017.1, on the reverse strand, counting down.
CTCCATAAGCTATGGGTTCTTCCGAGAACGGCCAGTAATGGTCACATTTCACCTGAGGCAGGAACAGCACAAGGTTTGCACACACACACGCTGGGGAAGAGATGAAGTTTGCGTGCACTTAGAGAAAACAAAAGTAGTTCTCTGCAGCAGAGAGAAAGAAGGAGCTTATACCCTTTGCAACAGCATGGATGGAACTAGAGGGCATTATGCTAAGCAAAATAAGCCAGGCGGTGAGGGACAAATACCATATGATCTCACCTTTAACTTGAACATAATCAACAAAAGAAAAAAAGCAAGAAAAACATAACCAGAGACATTGAAATTAAGAACAATCTAACAATAGCCAGAGGAGAGAGGGGAGGGGACTATGGGGAAAAGAGTTTTCAGGAACCACTATGGAAGACACATGGACAAAACCAAGGGGGAGGGTGGAAGCAAGGGAGGGAGGTGGGTTTGGAAGGGGTGAGGGAAGGGGAGGGGAGAGGATGCGGACAACTGTAATTGAACAGCAATAAAGTAATTAAAATTAAAAAAATTAAAAAACAAAAAACAAAAAAAACCCACAAAAGTACTTGTGCCTGAAGTGCTGTAAATGGTTCCTGTGAGGTCAAATGTGAAGTGAGAACAGTTTCTGATGCAAGGTAAGCACTCAATCCATGGCAGTGGCCGGTGCAGGTTTGCGGCTAAGTGGGGACAGCCCCCTGAGGCACTTACCCTCCTTTTCTCGTTACACTGAGTGAGCATGACAATAATCTGAGACTTCTGTTGGAGGACCATCTTCCAAAAGTCGTTTCTGGTTTCAGGCAGTGGCCCCTGTGTGGCAATATACTCCTGAGATGAGTTGTATCCCTGAAAGGTAAGTGACAAAGCTGTCACCCAGGGAACGACCGCTTACCTCAAATGTTGTTCTGCACAAATGAGAAAAAACTGAAAATGTCCTGGGATAAAGCTGACAAGGGGTCACACACCCCTGTGACACGTTCTCCTGTTTTCATGGAAGGGGCCACCAGAGTAGCCTCTGTACAGGTCCATGTGGTGAAGCACGGTTCGTGGGAGGCCTATGAAATCACACGCACACTTTTTTTTTATGATAACAACTATCTTTATAGATACTTTTGAAACACATGTGTTCAGGTGGAGTCCTTTGAGTTTGGTTGCTGAAAATATTTAAACACAGGAACGATGATCTTTAACTTAATGATCCACTTTCCTTTTCACTAGTACTTTATAAGGAAATATGAACTGTTCTCTGGGCTTCTGTTTTTCCTATTGTTGATTCTGAAATGGAATAATGGGGGATGTTCTTTGGAAGGAGAATGGCTTTCTTTTTCACTGTTTGACATGCTGCTGGATCCCTTATGGTTTTCCTCTGCCTGGGCTGGAATTTGGATACCCGACTTTTTCAAATTTTATTATTATTATTATTATTTTTTACTTACAGGAATGTAGTTGGCATTGATGTAGTCTGCTCCTTCCTCTTCATTCATAGAGATTAATCTTACTCGGCTAAAGTCATCTATGAAGAATAAGAAGAAAGGAAATATTAAAAATCACAGTGGAAGGAAGAATTGTTTAGACTGGGGTTCCCAACCTCTGAGCCGCAGACTGGTGCTGGTCAGGCCTGCTAGGAACCAGGCAGCACAGCAGGATGTGAGCTTGAGTGTAATGTGCTCGAATCATCCCCAAACCATCCACCCATCTGTGGAAAAACTGTCTTCCGTAAAACCAGTCCCTGGTGCCAAAAAGGTTGGGAACCGCTGGTCTAGATCCTCTCTTCCTGATGTCAAGTCAAAATAGTGATAGAATAGATAAAGTTTATCTTAGCTCGATATTTTAGCCATATTTCAATCTTAGGTTCTTGTTGAAACAAATACATAAATATCTCTCAATCATTATTTTCTCCTACCAGCTCTCCTGTCCTTGGAAGAATTAGGTCCATGTTTTTGGGGAGATTGTGCAGAATATTTAGAGAAACTAAAATTCTGGTAGATTGTATGGAAGGTTATAACCTAACTATGCAATTTCCATCCACATGGGGACAGCTGAGAATTCACTGCCTTTGGGAAGCCTGGAAGAGAAGAGGAAGCTGCGCGGGTCTTTTGTGAATGGACGTCACATGAGCCAAGTCAATTCTGAAATGTGTACAGATGTCAGGTGTTATAATAATAATACTACCTGCTATTATCAAGAAACCTTATTAAGGAAAAAGTTCTCTTTCTAGAGCTTTCTCACCCTCCGTCTTTCCACTTTTCCATTCTTTCTCAGCTCCCCCTCAAGTATAGCAGAGAAGAAAGTTAAATCTGTGGTGGGATATATTTTCATTGTCTTATTAGTACTTTATATGACTTTTCTTTGAATGTTGCTTTTATTTAAAAATGCTAAGCAACAACAGAACTTGTCAGAAGTTAGAAAGAGGAGGCGTTTTAATACATTGAACTCCATTTCCATTTGCCTCCTTCTATTGTCAGTGAATTGACTGAAAATTTATGTTATTCCTAATTTGGTTAAGACATTTTGATTACCAAAGGGTTAAATGGTCAGTTTTTCCTGTTAAGATGCAATTCATTTAAAAGCATAATAGTTACATCTTCCTACATAGG
>PVJI01006016.1:0-90700 GCA_004026765.1 Micronycteris hirsuta | reverse complement strand
GTTCAAGGAGTACATCATCATGCAGCCTCTACTTTATGAAATGTTAAAAAGTTTCGTATGAGGGCTCAGGAGAGAAGGCACCTAGGCCAGATCAGCTACCGGGAAATTTAGATCAGCCACAACCAAGACGCTTCTGAGGTAAGCAAGCAAATACAACCAGAGAAACAAAATAGAACCAGAGACATTGAAGTTTAGAACAATCTGGCAGTAAGCAGAGGGGAGGGGGAAGGGGATAATGGGGACAAGGGTATTCAGGACCTGCAATGAAGGACACATGGACAAAACCAAGGGGGAGGGGGGAAGCAAGGGAGGGAGGTGGGTTTGCCTGGGGTGGGGTGGGGGGAGGGTAAATGCGGACAACTGTAATTGAACAACAATAAAATAATTTTAAAAAAAATGGTAGCATCCTCATGTAAAGTTAAGGCTTTCTTTTTCTCCTTAGTAGTCATTCACATATTTTAAACCATTTAAGTTTTCTTCTCCTTTTGTGTTCCCGGAAACTCAAGTAGAGTTTCTGTTTAGTGACCACAAGCTCCAATTCTTGGGGCCGTGGTCTACCAGGCACTTCTCTGAGCATCATTTAAGGGACCATTTTCTCCACATACACTGCCTGATCTTTTCTCTGTATTCTTCATGCCTGGCAGTGTCCGCAGGCTTCTTTCTGTGTCCCAGTATGTCTTTTCCACTGCACCGTGCTCTGGGATGTCTTTGTCCCAAGAATCCTACCCTCTAAGGAATGTTGTGTACAGTCCCCACATTTTTCCCAGTTGGAGTCTTGTACTAAAGTCCCCAGTTACCCTTCCTGACCTAGATGCAATATGGCCTGATTTTTCTCTCTAGCTTTAATGTCAGTTATGTAGAGAGTATACTTTCTTTTTATTTTCTATATCTGTTTTGCTTGGCCTCTATGTATTCTACTTTTTTCCCAAGTAAAATTCTCTTCCTCATGTAAGTCAGTATGTCTTTCCTTCCTTTCTTTCTTGTTTCCTTCCTTCCCTTTTTTCCTCCCTCCGTTTCTCCCTCCTTTCCTCCCTTCTTTGTTTCTTCTCTTATATAGCCTTACCATTCCTTTACTGACAGAAAGACTAAAACTCCTGATTTAAGTACTGATCCTCTTCTTCCCTGAATCTCTGGTTCCTAGGGACAGTGTTTTCTTGCATATACATTTTAAATTTCCTTCTTAGTTATTGAATCTATAATAATTACAGAGATTTTTATCCTCTACCTTACCCTCAAATATAATGCATATGTTTTATAAAAAAGACACCTGTTTCTTTTAAACAGTTCACTGATGAAGTCCATTTTCTAACTTGCTTGGACCCACGATCTAGACTAGCCTTTCTGCAATGAATAACCTTACACTAGCTTGAGAACACGTGTTGGGGGATGGGGGCAGCAGTGAGTATGCTGGGAGCCTGTGGACAGTATAATGAATTCAAGAGCCACCAAATGCCACCAACTATATGAAATGCTTGATAGTAACCATTTAAAAGTCCCAAATGTTGAACACTGGTGTCCTGAAATTATTATGGAATTGAGGTGTCCTCCTGCCCCTCCAGACATCAAGATCTGCTAATCTAATGCCAGCCTGCAACCTCAGATGTGGCTCAATATGAACCACCTCAGTCCCCAGGAGCCAAAGCAAGCCAGGGCAGCCACAGCCAAAGTCACGCAGGCTGCAGTGCTACAGCTGTCTACATCATGTGAACCAGCTCTGATCTCCCTCCCCATTGCATATTTTGGCCCCAAAATGCTGGTGCCTGACTCTATACCCAGTGGACTCCATGTAGTAAGACAATGAGTTTAGATAGGAGGTGCTGATAACCATCTTCTCCCCTGTAGGGTTTCAGCAGATGAAGGATATACACAGGAAGAAAAGGAGAAATGAGTACAGATATTATTTCTTGTATGAAATCAGTTACTGCCAATAAGACTGGAAAAATGTGCTTTAGCCAAGACACCAACTGGATACTCAGATTAAACCTCTCCTTCTTGGAAGTGTGGAAATAAACAAAGACAAAACAAACTAGAACAAGGGAAGACTATTTATTCAGAGCTTGCTATAACAAGGGAGTCAGCACTATCCTTTGCATTTGGCAGAGGCTCAAAGGCAGTCAGAAGAGTGGGAAAGCACCATAGTGGGAAAAGGGAAGGCTGCCCTGATTGGAGGCTGTTGGCATAGGGAAGCTGTAGGCGGGCTAATGAGAAGCAGGACTTCCTATGTGATTGGTTAGGGGTACAAATTTAGCTTTCTCTGGTTGGTCCTAAGTTGGCAGAGAGGACCAAAAAATAGGGAAGCTGTCAGTTATGAATCAAGCCCTGGCCATTTGGGGCCAATTATTACAGGGGTTTTAGTTTAGCTTCCTGGATTGTTACTAGAGACAATGATCTGACTTCCTACAAGTCTAACTAATAGCAAGCTGGCTTCCTGGCTGGTTTTTGTAGATAAAGGAGTTGGTTTCCAGGGAAGGCTGACATAGTTGTGGGTCAGAGTTCTATTTTTGTATATGGTATGAGCATTGTCTATATGTATATTCAGTCTCTCAGAAGCAGCGGAAGGACAGAAAGAAGAAAATGCCCTCTATTGCTACCTCACACTCCCAGAGAAGGTGCAGTTTTTAAGGGCAGAAGTTCGAATTTGAGGAAAGAGGTAGGTAGGTAGGTAATAGATAGGTAGGTTCCCCTTGCCCTCCACTCTTGGATATTCTTGAAAATTCCCATTGGGGATTTGTCCCCAAAGTAATCAAGAAAAATAATGTACAAAAGCAAATAACTGCAAACTGAGTTTGGATTAAAATGTATGAGGTATATCTAGCACAGAGAAGATTTCTACATGAAATAATTTTCCCTATGAAAACACTAGTGACACATTATTTTGCAATGCCTGGTGACGAGGTGGAGAAGCTGTGGTACGTACATGAGTGCTCCTGACAAGAGGGAGGGACAGAGCAAAAGTGGAAAGATCCCAAGAGACGTGCTTTGAATCATCAGGGCTGTGTGTGAGTCAGAGAAAGTTGGAGAACATCATTGTTCATTTTACCTTTGAAATATTGGTTCCGATGCAAATACAACAGCCACTCCAGTGATGCACAAGTGAAATCTCTTAGCCTTGCCACTTGATTTGTGTTTCTGATCATTCTGTTGATGGGCTGGCTTTAGCAGAGTGCGCCCTGGTTAATATTCATCATGATTGATTTTACAATCTGACCTCGGTCTCGGCAGACTGATGGCAGTGAAAATGAAAAGTATTTAGGAAACCAGCCAAAATATCTAAACTGTGCCTATGAAAAATGGAAGCCTAAATCCCTGATATCCATTCTAATTTGCCTGGTTTACCTGGTGTTAATTGTTTCCTGGCCTTACCCCTTCGAATGGACCTTGAAATTTTATATCCTGTTCACTTGGAGGTTCAGTGTTTTAACCCTTTCCATAGTACGGAAGTGGATGCATTTTCATTATCTTCTTTGGGCTTTACTAAAGACAGTTCAATTAACCTTTGGCACCCAACCATTTTCTTGAATTTCCTCCTCTGCTGGACTTTTGGTGGTAAGATCAGGAAATTATCATGAATGATTCATTTATTTCCTAAGCCAGATGAAGCAATGGAAGTTCGTACGATAGTTTTTTTTTTAAGCTGGTTTTAAAGGACAGATGAATTCTTTCCTTTGTGAATGTACTTCTCATCCTCTATTGTTATATATCGCCTAGCATACATTTCCCATTTATCTTATTTCTCTACAGAAAACTACTCTGTAGACTGAAAAAATAGAAAAGTAAGCGAGCAAATTAGTCGTAGGGCCTTTGGACCACCCTTTTAAGGAGACGGTCTGTTTCCCCAGTGTTTTGAAGCAGCACTGCCGCCCTTCCTTGTGTTTAATGAGACCTGTGGGCAAACACATGATTCAGTGGAAACTAAGAGGCAGAGTTTAAATATGCTCTGATGACAGCTGGCTTACTTGTGCAAGCTGTTGCAAAAGAACTTTACTAATGGCTCAAGCAGATGGACAGAAGGAAGAAAGCTAAATGTTAGAATGTGTGAGAGGCCAAAGGTCAAGGTGAATGAGCCTGGTGATTTCCTGAGGTCTGTGGGTGTTTGTGTTGCAGCCTAAATTGAGGGTTGTTTTTAATTTGATGCATTTTTCTAAACTTTAAGTAGGTTCATTAAACCAAAAAAAAAAAAAAAAAAAAATCTCAGCTCTTCATTTAGTTCCCAATTAAATTTGAGGTTTCAACTTCCAAGATAATATAGCATTTACCTGTAAAATATAGGCATTTATAATACATTTTTAAGGGTAAGCTCAAAATGGTTTATTGAACAATATTTTTTTAACAAACATGATCCCTTGAGTTTTTTAATATCAACAATGCACATATACTATACTCTTTAGCCCCCTTTTTAAATTTAAAAATAATTTTACTCCTGAGGCAGGGGACTTACAGAACAGTTTAAATATATTGCATAAAGAATAACTACCATTTGCTTTCTTTTTATTCTAGAAAATCTTACTTTCCAGATATTTGCTGAGATTTAGGTGAAAAATCTGATGTCATTTTCCTATTTCTTATGATTTTGTAACTATTGTATCTTTCAGGTTTAATCAAGTTTTATTGAAGCCAAGACATTAACTGACCTTTAGTTTGACAATCAAGCCCTTTAAAGGAGGTCATAAATTTAAAAGGAAGATTGTTTTTATTCCAAAAAAGAGATTATTTTGAAAGCTAAAATATATGTGCTACTTAAGGAAAGAAACAAAGTAGAGCTTTGTTGCCCGAGGTCCGTCCATCCCCCGTTCTCCGGTTCAAGGGGCGCAGTCGCCCCCGCCGTGGAGAGAGGGCCGCCGGCGCCGTTCCCGTGGCCCAGGCACCGCGCCTTTCTTCCAGCAGGGGTGTCGTGGGCGCTGGCAGTTGCCTTGAGGTCAGTTATGTATGTAATGAAAAATAAGATTTTAATTACATAAAAGCAAGAATCTCAGGGTATGTAAAATATGAATGCAGCTATTAGACACATTGTTTATCATCTTGATTTCCAAACCCTTTCAGACCAAAATTCATTTGGGAGTCATGAGAAATTGCCAGGTCTGGCCATTTAAAAATGACCTCAAATCACAATTAGCAACTCTTTATTTTTAGCTTTAATATATATTCAGGTGCTGTTTGTGTTGCCATTTTAGGAACAATTCACAGTTACATTTTAAAAATGAGGTAGAGGTAGAGGTGATTTAAAACCAAAGACAATCAAAATTCAAAGTAACATTCTTCTCTTAGGTGGTTGATTTTTCTTATACATTGGTTTCTGGTAATCTACTGGGCAAAGTCCTTGAGGATTATAATTCATTATTAAGTGGGGTCTTTAGATGATGGGAAAACTGCCCCCCCCCAACAAATACCTAGAAAAACAAAATATAACACTGAGAGAAGGAAGGAATAGATAAAGGAATTACTTCTTCATATGTAACTGCTTCATGTTTCCAACAAAAGACTTTGCCTAGAAAATTTTTAAAATATTGTATTTAGTAAGTTATATAGATACAGAAAAAAATGTCCTCAAACGGCCTTCACCTAACCAACCATTTTTAGAAACAAAAAGTTCCAATTTTTGCTAATAAGAGACTTGATTGATGGGTTCAGAAATAAAAGAAAGAAGATATGTCTGTAAACTTGATGTATTTTTAATATCATTAAAGTATATTTTAATATATAATGTAAATATATGATTTAAATTGCTGTCCAGTTATTCTGAGTGGATTTTTATAATTTTCAGTTGTTTCCATTGAATGCTTTTTAAAAAGATGTATCCAGAAAATTCTCCTTTTCAACTAATAATGTAACTGCGAGGAAGGGCCGCTTGGTGTAGTGAAGGGAAGAGTGGGCCTGGCTCCTGGCATATGTGGCTCCACTCGTCTCCGTGGATTGACTGGTTTTGACATATTGGGCAAATTCCTTTCCCTCTCAGAATCTTTGCTTCCTTATTTATAAAGTGGGGAAGTTGTGAATTATAAGTGAAGATAGTTCATGTAAAACATCAAGATCTATTCAGCACATATTAATTTCTCTCCTCTTTAAATCACTTGAAGAAACATTTATGCAAGCACTATGCTAAGTGCTTTACATGTTTTTGTTTTGTTTATCTTAATACAAAAACAAAAACTCATGAGGAAGTTTTTCCAATCATTGTGGTTCCACACTAAGGAAATTGAAGCATGGAAACAGCAAGCAAGTGGCTGTCACCTGGATCTGCTGGAGCCTAAAGCCTGCACTTGTCACCACTGAATAGGCTGTGGACAGAGATGGCTCTATGAACATAGAGAAGAAATGGATTAGTAATAGGGGATCAAGGAATAAGGGACCAGAAGTATTTGACATTTTTAATACATGTATACTGAACGCTGTTTGAGAATGACAATGGAAAAAAATATTGTAAATGTTGGCCATAAAACATGGACACAAAACAGAAAAAATTACCCACACACACGAAAAAGGAGTGAATAGGGCCCAAATAGACAGAATTTATGCTGGTGAATTCTCTGTAATAAGGGTATTGTGATGTTAGCATGCTGGCATTATTAAGCATATTCCTCCAGTCCACATGTATTAGTCAGAGGAAGATAGGTTATGGTGCAATAACAAACAGCACCCAAATCTCAGTTGCCGAACACAACAAAAGTTTTATTTTACATCTGTATGAAGTCTGTTGTAAGTCTGATTGCCTCACCAGGGTATTTATTGGGTCATGAGCAGCAGAATGGGCAGTGGGAGCGGTATGCGGGCTATGACAGCACTAGGGCACACAGGTCCTCTTCCACGGTGGGGACTTTCAGAGTCTGGCCCTCGATATTGAACACTAATGGCTCATGTGGCAGCATAAACAAATAATTCCCCTTGAAGCAAACAACACCGCAATAATCCAGAAAGCAAAAATCATCTTATGACCACTAGAAACAATAAAACATTTTTGATAAAAAAAAACAACATAGAACTGTTTGTTGGTCTGCATTTTTAAGACAATTGCTAGTTGTGGTGATCCTCAGGATATTATTCTAGTAATCCTTCAGAAAGCAGAATTTACGTCTAAGTTATAAATATGGTGACATTATATGCATAGAGGAAGATAGTGAACACTTTCTAGAAGTTAAAACCGATTGTTTTCCTTGGCTTCGAATTCTTGTTTTTGACAGGTATAGTGTTGCCTTTATTAAAAGGAGTAAGTGGACCACAAAAATAATTATTTCAAAACCTGTCAGCCAAGCAAATTTATTGAGCACTCAATAGCTATGACCAAAATTGTATAAAGAAATAGACAAGAAATAAATCAATTAAGTGAACAACCAACTAAGCCACACTTACAACTTATAGTTTTGTCCTTTAATTTGTTGGTATCTAAGACTGCACAGCACAAGGAGATTTGTATTGTTCTTGTGGTTTCATATCCAAAATGCTTTCATCCCAATACTTAAGTCTATGAGGTGTTCCAGGAAAAAAACAGTTCTGTCATCAGAAAGATTTGGGAACTCTAATTTCCTGATTCAGTTGTTCGTTGCGGAGCTCTGAATCAGTATTACCCCAAAGTTCCTCAAGTGGTTTAGATATACACTAGCGTGGGAAATCATGAATTTAGAGTGCTCCAGAGCAGCTGGCACTTGAGGCATCAGAGAGGATGTAAATACTTTACTGCAGCACTTCATGACAGCTCTTTCACAACCGGAAGGCTTTTAGGCAGCCCCAGTTGTCAGGTTACACCCAACCGAGGCTTCCAATACTTATTTGCCTGCAGGATGCGTGATATCAACCTCTGCCTGCATAGACTCCAATTAACATCCTTGGCGCATCCATTTTCTCACAGTACAGTCTTTGGCAAATAGTTAATTCTCAGCTCCAATTGCCTAATCTGAGAAAGGAGCTAACTTTGTTTGTTTTGTAGCACTAGAGAGACTATAAGAAAGCAACCCATTCATGAACAAGGCAACCTATGTTCAACAGCTAACAGAGTAGTTGCTCCATTTCCATCTGACTCAGAGTAAAAGCCGAAAAGGCCCTCTGTAGCCCGTGTCCCTGCTTCCACTCCCCTGGCCTTCTCTATTCTTCTTCTTTCTGCTGACTTTACCTTGGCTTCTCTGTTGTCCCTCAAACCCTCCGGGAGCACTCGCTGCAGCTGCCCGTGCCTCCAACAGAGTGCTGCAGCTACCTGCAGGCTTCCTCTCTCATTTCTACTTTAAGGTGAAACTGTGGTAGAAAGAAGGGGAAGGGACTAATCAAAGAACATGTATGAATGACCCATGGACATGGACAATGGTGTGGGGAATGATTATGGGAGCAGGGGTGGGCTGGGTGGAGGAGGGCAAAGGGGTGAAAATTGGGACAACGGTAATAGAATAACAATGAAAAAAGGAAAAAGAAGAAACTGTTCTTTTCACTCTCTATTCCCCTTCTCTGCACTTATCATCATCCCCATGCTATATATCTTATTGCTTTAGGTTATTTATTATTTCTTTCTCTTGCCACAAGAATATAAAGCCCAGGAGGGCAGAGGTTTTTGTTTGTTTTGTGATTACTCCTAATTTCTAACCATGCTAATAGTGCCTGGCAGACTGTAGATGTTCAGTAAACATTTATTGAATGAATTATTGTGAACTATGGTAGGCCCACCCTTGGGCTATACCTGAGGAGGGGATCATCATTAAGACAGAGAAATACTGGGCCAGGCCTAAGCCTAGTCTGGTTTTCAGATTGTCCTGGGTTTCTGACTTGAGTATTCTTTGGGGTGGACAAAATCACCACATGGTCCCTTTGAACACTTTGGTCTCCTAAGTGATATTTAGAGGTGGATGACTCAGGGTTGTTCAAGATACCACTTTCTTCCCTGTCTCTCCACCTGGAATCATCCCTCAGGGCTAAGGCAGTACTTGGTCTTCAGGAGAGGAGAAGAACTGGGCAACGTTTGACATTGTTAAGTCCAGAGACGTCCTAGGACATCTTTTGATGATGTTTGATGATTAATGATATCAGATTGATAATCTTGCTGTACACCTCGTCCTGGTAAAATTTCAGATGTTTTCAGATGCCCAAGTCCCCCTCACTACCTCTCTGTGCTGAGGGAGCAAACGCGCGCACGCGCACACACACACGCAAGCGCGCAACCCCCTATTTTCTCAGACCCCAAGCCGGGCTTAAAAAAATGTTTTCCAAATGTAGTTAAAAGAAAGCTGGGAATTATCGTTTATGACAGAAACGTCAATTTTGTGAAAAAAGTGTCAGTTTTACCAGATGCTTCTGGTCTTGGCTGCCTAATCCATTTGCTCTCTCAACAGCTGCAAGCCCTTTGTCAGACCCCACGCCCCCTCCCACGTGCTGTCTCTATCAGCTGGAATCCAATTGGTGCCTGCTGCAGGCACTAAATTTTAGGCAAATAAAATAGCAGGGGTGAATCATGAACAAGACCAGTAAAAATACCCTTCCTTTATGCTTCTAAATTATAGTATCACAATTACACTCCTAAACACTCAGAAAGCTGAGTCAGTGATTGGAAGGTAATTTGTTTTCAGTTAGAGAGTTCCAGGATGTTTTTGAAAAAAGCAGCAAACTCGTTTATGAAAGGTATATTGCTACGGATCGTGCCATGCAAAATTGGATTAACTGTATTGTTTATATTTAATCCTCACACATTCTGTGTGCAGGAGCATCAGAGTCCCTGTTTTACAGGTGAGAAAACAGGCTCAGAAGTCAACCAAGTTCCCCAAAGTCACATATCTAATAAGTGGAAGACTCTAGATCCGTACCTGGGCTGACTGATGATGAAACCTGCACGCTCTCTGTTCTGCTCCTTGCCTGGCGTAGGACCTGAAGCACATGAACACTTGTCCTGATCTAGATCCCTCATTCTCTTGAATTTCAAACCCTGAACTTAAAATATCCAAATAAATTATGTCATTGAAAGTAGCTGTCACAGAAGTTTTGTCACTTATAAGGGAGTCTCATATTTGAAAATACTGTATCTTGAGAACTTTTAAATTACCAAATGAGAGGGCATTGAGTTATAACCTTTCCTCCACAACGGCTGCAAAGTTGCACTGAAATGGGCTTGAGAGGAGTCAGGAAGGTCAATCACAGGGGTGCGACTGGCTCTTGCAAGCTAGCCAAAATAGTCAAATCCAAGCCTTAGCATAATGCCACGTTATTACATTATGAATAATTAGAATTGATCACGAGCTACGGTAAAATCCAAAAGCCTGTAACGCTGGATCAGAACTTGGTCAGATCTTCTCTTTAGAACCAGTCTTAGAGTTAATACGACACAACGGTTAAAAGCAAGCGGCTTTGGAGACCGATTTCCCAGGCTGGAATCCTTGGCTCTGACAAGCTGCATGGTCTTGGGCTTCATTTTCCCTCTCTGTGACTCAGTTTCCTTCCATTTAAAATGACGATGGGATTTGCGTGGGCAATACATGAAATCTCGGGTGTCAAATGCTTAGTACGCTCTCAAGTGTTAGCAATTTTTATTACATATCACAATACAAGTTTTCTTAGCAAGGTTCATTTATTTATGGTCCCATTGAATCCTATCCCTTAGTCTCTGTTTTACTACTCACTCTATTGAACAGAACTGAGACTGTACGACTTCATCCATTTTCAAATTTCAGATTTACTCTCCAAAGAGGAGGCATTTCCACTGACGAAGAAAAATCATGGCTTAATTCTGGCAGCAAGAATTGGGTGAATATAAAGCCTCCAACATGATTGTTTTTAAAGGGACAAGCCTCAACTTGCATGTGCAAGTTCTGTGACGTTGGTTTCAAAAGCAGTTCTGTTACTTTATAGTCATACCTCATAAAGGGTGATATCTTTGACTTATTTCATGAGATTTCCAACTGCATTTGTAATTTCATGAGCACATCGGGATCTGTCCAAGATGTCATGTGCTGTTCTGAATTAAACACAAGCTCCAAAGCGTTTGAAGTTCACTGCATCTGCAATTGCTATCAGAGACTCCAGGAGTTGAATCCAGCCCTTACATTTGATACCAGCTGAAAGAGACCAATAATCTTTGACCAATCATCCTTCTCTAAGCAGCTTACACTCAACAGGATTTAAAGTTCTGAGACAGTTTTAAACTTCTTCCACCCTTAGTTTCCTTTAGCACACAAGTGAAAGAATCAGGCAAAGACAGGTGGTTAAACTTTTTTTTTTTTTCATACAGAGGTATGTCTTAGTTTCATGTTTTCATGGCAATTAGTAACTAAAATTTCATAAAACCTGTGCAAAAGCTTATGATTCTCTAGAATACTTAATAGTATTCCTTACACTCATAGTATTCCTTTACTCATACAATACTATTAAGAAGTACTTAACAATATTCCCTTATTCATAATTGCAGGTATTTCTGCAATTAAAAAATATGCACCGGCATGGCTGATCTCCCTTTTCCCACAAGGTTCTCTGATCTCCAAAAGGGGAGCTCGAGGGATATAGATGTGACAACTGCTGCTGCATTTTGGTTCTTTGGTTATGTTATGTAAAACTGCAAAAGAAGAAATTTGCTTTTGACATTTTCTGGTTTCCTGTTTTAATTCCCTTCTCTGTCTTTTGGCATCTCCTCCTCTGGCCCTTTTATTATAAAGTTCCTTTTTCTCTCCTTGTCCAGGACATGATCTATCTGTTCCATTTGCCTCCCATAAGGTAGGAGATTTAGTCATCCTGGTCTTCGCCCCAGTGCCTAGCTAGAACCGCATCCTCAAAACTCATGAATGTGCAATAATTATTTCTCCAATTAAATTTAAACTATTTCTCAGTATGCTGCTATTCACTGACGTTAACTAATTGCGCTAGCTCTTTAGGGTGGTGGCGGGGTAGTTCATGGACTCCACAAACTCTTTGGGAATATTTTCATCTGAACTGAGAATTATTAAAGACAAAATGTGTAACAAGAAGGAACGGATGCATCACTAGAACCTCAGGCCCAGTGGTGGGCCAGTGAGGAGAAAACATTAAAGTCTGTATGGAGGAGTCCTCTCTTGAAATCTCTCAGTTATTTCATGAGTGTGTAGTAATATGTGAGCATGTGCATGAGAGAGAAAGGGGGGTGGTAGTATAAATGCATCTTTTAATGACAAAAAAAGCATTTCCATTTTTGAGGTCTTAAAAAACTTATATACTTCCAGGAACTCCACTTTATTTGCTGGAACGAAATCATTGAATCCAAACTTTAGCTTTCTACATAGTTTAAATATGAAAAAAATGTTGAAATAATTTAATTTTTGTATGGAAGCTATGGAAGTTGAGACTCTATGAAGAATGCTATTATGGCCTTTTAAAAATATCTTATTTTGTTTGAAAACAGAATTATAACCATTAAAATATGAATTCTATTGACTGTTCCTTAATATTATTTTACATGAGGAATATGACTGTACCTTTCATGTATAATAGAAAAGAAATGCAAATGTTTTCTAATATATTGATAAAATATGCTTATGAAATTTCAGTGTGCACCCGTTAACATGAATAGTAAAGATTCAGAAAGAATAAGACCTTATTTCAAGATGGTACTTTAGCACATTATTTATACAGAAGGTTTTCCAAAGTAACTCTATTAAGAGAATGATTTCATTCTGTCTCACTTTCAATAGGAAAGCTACAAAAAGTGTCCACATTGTGGTATATAATGTGCTTCCATTAGAGCCTTATTTTCTTGTCAATATTTTTACTTAAAGCCTAATCTTTTGATGCAACAGAGGCTTCAAATTAAATAAGAGACAGTGGCTTTCATTTTCTTACTTTAACATGACACATATTTCTAGCTTAAAGTGATTGCCAAGAAAATGCGTAACTCCTCTAAATTGGCTGTTTAAAGTGCCACAGCAGATTTGACTCTTAAATCCCATCCATGGTTAAAGTTTACCTCACAGTGCATTTGAAGTAGGTGCTTTGTGTCTAAAAATGAAAACTGTAAAATTTTAGTGCTTCATGCTTTTTGACTACAAGTTAGTTGCTTTCCTTTAATACTGGAAGAATTAAGTACATTAAAAATCTGCTGTTAGAGCATGTAATTGTGGCCTCCCATCTCTCCTTCTTCTGGAAATGAAAGGAATGTTGAAAGTGTTTCTAGTTTATAATGTAAGAGGTGGCCAAGCATTTACAACTCTATATACTCTTCTAGTCAAATTCTTCCAAACCTCAGACCTGGCCAGCAGGTTTCTCCCAGACGATTTTCATTTTCATAACATTCACATCCAATAAACCGCACAAAACATACTGTGAGAGAAAAAAGAGGGACAGGAAATGGCTCTGTTGCATGGTTATTGCATCCTATTGCCTGTGGGTTGCTTGTTATGAGTTTTAACTATGTAAATATGACGTATATGACATCAGAATTTAATCTTAAAGCTTCTATGTGGGAGATAGAGTGTGACTTTATTGTTAGGGCTAAAATCAACTGGGTGTTGACAGGTCTCAAAAGTCACCGAGTAAAAGCTTAAAAAGAAAAGGCTCAGACTGATAAGCTGTTCTTTGACTGACAACTTCAGGCTTGACTGCCACTATTGAAAACAGTTGGGTAAAAGTTTTGTGGGAAAAAAACATGTTATTTCATAAGAAGCCATACTGGGAAATATAGGAAGATTTATAAACTGATATAGCACAAAACCCGAAGAAAAACAGGTGCGAGGTTTAGAAAATCTGGAACCTGGGAGAAAGGACACTGTCTATGAATGATTTAATTAATATCATAAAAGAACTTTATGCAAAAGAATGCCGACAAAAGGAGAAAAATAAAACATTGCTGTCCACTGGCTTTGGCTTTCAACAAATCATTTGTCAACAGCTTATGGTGAAACAATTATTAATAAATAAATAAAATGCTCAAGCAAAAGATTACAATGGGAAGTAAATGCAGGAGGAAAATAATATAGTCCTCTTTTCATCTTTCTAATAGAGTAGAACCAATTCTGGCACTGTAAAATCCATTATGGAAACAATAAAATAAATGCATTCTAAAATAGCCATCAATGGTCGATTGAATTGTTATGATTGTTATACATGCCATATCTTATCAAATATTATCCGTAAGGAAGTATTCAATTCCTGTTGTGCCAATTATCCTACTATGTGCATCATAAACTTTAATGGCTTGTTATGGAATGTCACTTGGCTAATGATTTTTCCCTTCAAATATTGCATCATCACAGTCAGATGGAAAACATATTCTAATGTGGCAAAGTGTTAAGGAAATTTAATACTCTAGGGCTAAATGAAACTGCTATGGTTCATCTCCTGGATAAGAACAACAATTTATGAATGCAATATTCATTTCCTGAGGTGAACACAAGCAAAAACTTCATCTGAAACCTAAAACCTAGATGTTTGGCCTCTGGTAGTTTCCTCACTTAACTCATTGATGTCAAATATTAAGGCCACTGTTAAGATCACATCTGGGGAGTGCTCACTTCTTCAACTTTCCTAATCACTTTTACAGGGAACTCCTGGCATAATTGTGTTTGCCAAGACCAGACCACGGAGTCTACAAGATCATCTTTTACCTTTAATATATTGTTAAAAATCAATTTGTTTTTCCTTCATCATTAAAACTGATTAACAGTTTGGCATTATAATTCACAGAGGCATACACTGACAGCTAAGATTCTCTAGAATAATGAGTAAGTTATATGGAGAAATCATGAAGTTATAAACTTAGCATGTGTGTGTCTCTAAGACTAGAAAATCCAGAGACTGTTATACTTGCAGAAAAAGAAAGAGAACAATTGCCAAGAGCCGTATTTTTTCTTCCAAAAGCTGAAGTTCTGCACTATATGTTTTAGTATATTAAATATAATAAATCCAACTTACAGGGAAGCCTATTTGAGTCTAATCTATGAATAATAGAGGACACAACTACAGGACAATATTTTGAGCTTTTAATCCAATCCCCTCTCATTAAAAAAATCCACTGCTATTTAAGTACAGTATTCTAGGCCACAGGGTAAAATGTTAAGATAAATGTATGAAAAGTTGATTGTCCATCTAAAACTTCTACGGAATCAGGAGCAAGGTTTACTCAAAGCAAGAATCTGAAGACCTGTCAGTCACCATGGATGTTACAATTGGGGGGAAATGAGAAGGCAGCAGAGAGAAACACACTGCAAGCTTTCAGGCAAAAAGCCTCCTTACCTTCCATAAACTCATCCTCTGACAGGTAAGCCAAACCAAGGTGAAAGACGGTGAAAGATGCTTTGACTCTGTTAATATCCAGCATTTTGAGAGTTCAGCTTTGATGTGAAAGGTGCTATTTACTAAAAATAAAATGAGTCTTTGGGGGCATGAAAAGAAAGGAGGAGGAGGAGGAGGATGATGATGATGATGATAATAATAGAAAGCCATTTTTAGATAAGACTGAAAAAAACAAGGTGTGAGGCAGGCTCTATTAAATAAAATGAGAACCCAAACCAGTCATATGCATTTATGAATGAGGGTCATGTGGAGGCAGCACAGAAGGAGCAGGGTGAAAGCAAAAGGAAAGAAGAAAGAAACCCAGCTTGCAATGGAGTGAATGTTTATGTTCCCCCAAAATTCATATGTTGAAGCCCTAATCCCAATGCAGCAGTATTTGGAGGTGGGACCTTTGGGAGGTAATTAAGTCAATAGAGTGGCGCCTCATGAATGGGATTAGAAAAAGGATACAAAAAAAAAAAAAAAAAAAAAAAAAAAAAAAAAAAAAAAAAAAAAAAAAAAAAAAAAAAAAAAAAAAAAAAAAAAAAAAAAAAAAAAAAAAAAGAACCAGCAAGAAATGAAGAATACAATAACTGAAATGAAGAATACACTGGAAGGAATAAAACAGTAGGTTGGATGAAGCAGAGGATTGAATCAATGATTTGGAAGACAAGGTAGTAGAAAACACCCAATCAGGACAGCAAAAAAAGGAAAAAGAAAAAATAGAATCTTAAAAAATGAGGATAGTTTAAGGGATCTCTGGGGCAATATCAAGTATACCAATATTCATGTTATAGGGGTACCAGAAGGAGAACAGAGAGAGCAAAGGATTGAGAACCTATTTTAAGAAATAATGACTGAAATTTTCCTTAACGTGGGGAAGAAAAAAAGATGTAGAAATCCAGAAAACAGAGAGAGCTCCAAACAAAATGAACCCAAAGGGGCCCACATGAAGATGCATCATAATTAAATTGGCAAAGGTTAAAGACAAAGAAAGACTCTGAGCAGCAAGAGAAAAGCTGTTAGTTACCTACAAGAGAGTTCCCGTAAAACCGTCAGCTGATTTCTCAACAAAACTTTGCAGGCCAGAAAGATTGGCACAAGATATTCAAAATGGTGAAAAGTAAGGCCCTACAACCAAGACTACTTGACCCAGTAAGGCTATCATTTTAAACTGAAGGAGAGATAAAGAGCTTCCTGGACAAGAAAAAGCTAAAGGAGTTCATCAACACCAAACCAGTATTACAAGAAATGTTTAGGGGTCTTATTTAAGAAGAAGAAGGGGGAAGGGAATGTAAATATGAATAATATTAATAAAATGGTAATAACTACATACCTATCAATAATCACTTTTAATGTAAAGACTTAAATGCTTCAATCAAAAGACACAAAGTAGCTAAATGAATAAGAAAACAAGACCCATGTATATGCTCTCTACAAGATACCTTCCTCAGAGCAAAAGATACACAGACTAAAAATAAAGGGATGGAAAAGATACTTCATGCAAATAGGAATTTAAGAAAAGCTGGGGTAGCAATACTTATATCTGAAAAAATAGACTTTAAAACAAAGGCTATTATAGGGTTTGTTTTATAAAAGGCTTTGTCTCTTATTATGGAATAAGAGACAATGAAGGACACTACATAATGATAAAGAGATCAATCCAACAAAAGGCTATAACCCTTGTACACATTTATATACCCAACATAGAAGCACCTAGATAAATAAAGCAAATTGATATACATAAAGGGAGGGACTGATAGTAATTCAGTCAAAGTCGGGGATTTGAACACCCCATTGACATCAATGGGTAGCTCTTCCAGACAAAAAAGTTGAACAAGGAAACAGTGCCCTTAAATGACGCACTAGATCAGACATATTTAATTGATGTCTTCAGAGCATTTCACCCCAACTCAGAAGAATATACACTCTTTTCAAGTTCACATGGAACATCTTCTAGAATAGACCACAAGTGTCATTGAATTTAGGAAGTTTGAAATCATAGCAAACATCTTCTCTGATCAAAATGGTATGAAACTAGAAATCAATTACCAAAAAAAAAAAACAAAACCCAGAAAAACACAAATACGTGGAGGCTAAATAACATATTACTAAACAATGAATGGGTTAACAACAAGATCAAGGAAGAAATCAAAAGATACCCTGAAACAAATAAAAATGAGACCATAAGAACCAAAAACCTGTGGGACACAGGGAAAGTAATCCTAAAAGGAAAAATCTTTGCATTACAGGTCTAGCTCAGGAAACAAGAAAAAAAAAAGCTTCAAATAAACCTTACGCCTAAAGGAACTAGAATGAGAACAACAAACAAAGCCCAAGTGAGTAGAATGAGGGAAATAATAAAGAACAGAGCAGAAATAAAATAGCATCTAAGAAAATAATACAACAGATCAATAAAACCAAGAACTGGTTCTTTGAAAAGATAAACAACATTGATAAACCTTTAACCAGACCTATCAAGAAAAAAAGAGAGAACCCAAATGAATAAAATCAGAAATGAAAATGTAGAGGTGACAACACCATAGAGATACAAATGATTATGAGAAAATACTATGACAATCATACACTAACAAATTGGCCAACCTGGAAGAAATGGATAAATTTCTAAAACATATAACTTCTAAGTCTGAACCAAGAAGAAACAGAAAATCTGAACAGACCAATTACTACCAAGAAAAATTGCATCAGTAATCAATAAACTCCTGATAACAAAAGTCTTGAACTGGAAGGCTTCACAGGTGAATTTTACCAAACATTCAAAGAAGAATTAACACCTATACTTCTCAAAATACTCAAATAACTCATGAGGAAGGAAGGCTTCCAAGCTTATTTTATAAGGCCAGAATTATTCTGATTCCAAAACCAGACAAAGACATTTAAAAAAAAAAAAGAAGAAGAAGAAAATTATAGGCTAAATCCATGATAATCATAGATGCAAAAATTCTCAACAAAATATTAGTAAACTGGATCCAGAAATACATTAAAGAGATCATACACCATGATCAGTGGGATTTATTCCTGAGATTCAGTGAAGATTTAATATCTGCAAATCATTAACATGATACACCACTTATACAAAATGAAGAATAAAAATAATATGATCATATCAATGGATGCAGAAAAGTATTTGACAAAATCCAGCACCCATTTATGACAAAAACTTTCAGCAAAGTAGGAACATACCTCAACATAATAAAGGCCATATATGACAGCAATCTTGTGAAAGAAGAACAAAGTTGAAGGTATCTTGTTACCTGACATCAAACTATAGTGCGAGTTTCTAGTAATCAAACAACATGGTACTGGCATAAAAACAGAGACACAGATCAATGGAACAGAGTAGAAAACTCAGAAATAAATCCAGGTTTATATGGTCAATTAATCTATGACAAATAAGGCAAGAACATACAATGGGGTAAAGATAATCTATTCGGTAAATGATGTTGGGAAAATTGGACAGATACATGTGAAAAAAATGAGACTTAAATGTAAGATTTTAAACCATAAAACTTCTAGAAGAAAACATAGGCAGTAAACTCTTTGACATTGCTTTAAGTAATATTTTTATCTGATCTATCTCCTTAGGCAAGGGAGACAAAAGAAAAGTAAATGGGACTACATCAAACTAAAAAGTTTTTGCATGGTGAAGGAAACCATCAACAAAATGAGAAGATGACCTACTGAATGGAAGAAGATATTTGCCAATGATACTTCTAATAAAGGGTTAATATCTAAAATTATAAAGAACTCATACAACTCAATACCAACCCCCCCAAACCCCCAAGCAATCCAATTTTAAAAAATGGGCAGAGGACTTAAGTGGACACATTTCCAAGGAGAACACACAGGTGGCCAATAGACATGTGAAATGATGCTCAACATTACTATTTATCAGAGAAATGCAAAGCAAAACCACAATGAGATAGCACCTCTCACTGGTCAGAATGGTTTCATCAATAAGTCAACAAACAAGTGTTCTATAGGATGTGGAGAAAAGGGAATCCTCACTCACTATTGGCGGGAATGCAAATTGGTCTAGCTACTATGGAAAACAGTAGGGAGGTTCCTCAAAAAGTTAAAAAATACAACCAGCTGATGACCCAGAAATTCCACTTCTGGATATATAACCAAAGAAATCCAAAACACTAATTTGAAAAGATATATGCCCATCTATGTTCATTGCAGCGTTATTTACAACAGCAAATATGGAAGAAACTTAAGTGCCTCGTGGAAGAAACATGTGGATAAAGATGATGAAGTACATATACACAATGAAATGTTACTTGTCCATAAAAAGAATAAAATCTTATTTTGACAATACAGATGGGCCCAGAGAGTATTATACTAAGTAAAATAAGTCAGACAGAGAAAGGCAAATACCATATGATTTCACTTATATGTAGAATCTGAAGAACAAAATACACAAACAAACAAAACAGAAGACCCGCAGATACAGAGAACACACTGAGGGTAGCCAGATGGGAGGGTGGTTGGGGGACTGGGTGAAAAAGGTAAAAGGATTAAGAAGCACAAATTGGTAGTTACAAAGTAGTCCTGGAAATAAGTGCAGCATAGGGAATATAGTCAATAATGTTGTAATAACTATGTATGGTGCCAGGTGGGTATTTGAATTATTGAGGAATCACTTCATAAAGTATATAGTTGTCTAACCACTATACTTTCCATCTGAAACTAATAAAAAAAGTGGTCAGCATATCATAAAATAAGAATAAATGAAAGATTTGGATGAACAAAAAGTGTGTGGTGGATGAAAGGCAGGTAGTGATATAAATTCCACAAACAGAACAGTGGGTTCTCAGTGGACTGGAGTAGAAATTCTGAGTTTGTCAGGGCTTGCAGATCTAATCATGTCCCACAAACACTGCTGGCAATGCGGCTCCAGGTAGGCACCCACCTGGGCAAAATTCAGGGTGATTTTCCTATTTGTAGTCAACAGCCATATGTCTATGCTCTGTCCAACACCCTTGAGCAAAGACTGTTTTCAATGTCCCAGGAAGCCCTGGTCTCTTTGGCTGAAGGAGGCCACCAGGTGATAAAGGAAGGAGACATAGATGCAGACAACCAAAAAGCAATTACACCAGTCCTGGTGATGGAGAAGGTAACAGGTGTCAAAGGCAGGTGACCTTTGCCCACATTGGTGCTAACTAAAAAAACATTATGTGACTTGCTCTTTCCCAGAACTTTTGATAAAGAGAATGGTGTTAAAGTGAGAGAATGGGGTGAAACAAGGGAGGTGTAAAAGAACTTTACTTTCTCTATATGATCTCTGGAAATCCAGGCTTGGAGAAGCAAGTAGTTTCCCTGGGTAAAAGCTAATGTTTAAGGGCTAGAATTGGAACCCAGGTCAATTGGACTCCAGAGACTGCAGTCAGCACTCACAGATGCTACTCACTTGGTTATTCAGTGGGTAGATGTATCTGAGCCTCACCTCGAAATGCTATACTGAGACTAATAGAGGCTACTGAAGTTTTTTAAGTGAAAATTTTAATAGACAGAGCAGAAGCTTAGCACTGGGTTAGGTTTGGTTTAATTAAAGATGTAGGCATTAATGAAATATTTCCAAATGTGTGTGTTGGCTATTTGGTGTCCTAGTGAAAACTGCAGTGTCCATGGTATTTAAACATAATTATGAAATAAAAAACATGTGTGCATTATCATTGTCCTATTTTTAAAGCAGAGCTGTTGGTTTTCAGGATTGAAGTTTACATAGAATATTATTTTGCTCAATTGACAATTAAATTTCCTTGCTATAGTGAGAATCCCGAATTTCAGCCATGGGGCAGCTACTCAAATCAAATGCTTTTAGGTGTGTGTGTGTGTGTGTGTGTGTATGTGTGTGATGGGGGTTGTCACATCATTGAGGAGAGCACTGGAGAGACTGGATCAGGTGGGCGAGCAGAATGAAACACCAAATCAAAGGCAAGGCATCGACTGCGCTGTGCTGTATAAAACAGAGGTGCTGGGTGATAAGGCTGTGATTTTACTGTGGAAATGAAGAGAAAAGGAAAAATTTTAGGAATGATGGGGAAAATTGATTGTTTTGTCAAGAAAAGGAAAAACAATAACTATAGGAGTGTGTTTTAAATAGTCAGAAAGATAATTATAAAATGAAATATTCAATGAAACTATTAAAGTAGCATTATTTTCATAATACACATTGAGTTGTAGGATTTACCAGAAGTTAAATACTAATCTCTTCTTGAGTATGCCATATGGATAACCTATCAAAAGCATTCTTTAATTATTTAAATATTTTTATTTCTGAGGCTTGCAACAAACTAAACCTTAAGCTTTAGTAAAGGTAAATACATTTACATGTAGAGTCCTTATACAATCTTAATGTTTATTCTTTTAGCCTAGGGTCCCTGCCTGGAAAATATTCATTTTCTTTTTTGTTTGATTGAAAGATTGTAACAACCCCCCTCTGCAATTTACAATAAGATCAAAAATGGCATTTTATTTGCCCATCTGGAGATCACCAAATGTGTAAAGCTTGTCCGTGTGGAGGCCATCTGTTGTGAATGGAGACACACATGGAAACTTAATCCTTGAACTTCTTTTTCAACTTTCTCTTTTGCTTGCTTGAATAGAAGGCAATTCAGAGCAGTCACAAACTGTAGGCTGGGACAGGTTGCTGCCTTTTAATGTCACAAACACTTTCATTTTCCCAACTGCAAACATCTCCCTGTAAAGATCTAAGAGTGAAAATTTCTTGGCACTGCCTTTCCCCAACATCATGACACAAATTGAAAGTCAGAGCTCTCCTTAGTGGGCTGTTGCTTGGGCTGTACTTGGAAGAAGGAAGGAGCCTTGAGGAATCTATCCAGGTCCCTTTCTTTGAAGGTATCCATTGTCTTACTAAGAAATTCTGAATGACCTGAACATGGAGTAACATTACTTGGCTCAATAATATTCCCTTCCCTTCCCTCCCTCCCCTTCCTTCCCCCCCTTCCCTCCCTCCCTTCCCCTTCCCTCCCCTTCCCTCCCCTTCCCTCCCCTTCCCTCCCCTTCCCTCCCCTTCCCTCCCCTTCCCTCCCCTTCCCTTCCCTTCCCTTCCCTTCCTTTCCCTTCCTTTCCCTTCCCTTTTTGGACAAATGAGTCACAGGATCTGGAATTCCCACAGACACTTTATATATGGACAAGATTTTACATACTTCCACTCTCCTTGTCCTAGTAGCTCTTCTGTAGGTATAATCTTGTGTCTGTAAATACCAAGTCAGTGTGTGAACTTGGCCTGGCTTGATGCTAAGACCCTACATACAGCTGTGAGCCTGGCGGCCAGAGTCCTTGCCTGGCAGCTGTCTGCATCACACATTCTCAAGGCCCTTCCATTCACTTGAGCAGCTGACTCATTTGCCATTAAAGTCAACAAAATTGCTTCTTAAAAAATCATTTTAAAATCTCTGCTTCCACATGGTCTTGTTCCTCTGTCGCCCTTACAACCTTTGTTTGTGATGCTCCCTTCTCTTGGCCCAAATGCTAGTTTCCTTTCCCACTGGTGATTAGAACTTTCTACCTAATGATATCTCAGCTTAAACAGGCTCTAAAAATTCTCAATACTGCCACCAAAGTAATCCTGCCTTTCTGGTTGTTTTACTCCTCTGAACTGTAAGTGTGATTTCAATTTGCATACTGTCCTGAAAAAATGCAGTGGTAATGGAAAGAGCAATTGTTTCTTCACTATTTTTAAAGCAAGTTGTACTCTTGATAATAGCAAAAATTGAGAACAACATAAAATTTATTGTTGAACCATAGGGAACTGGATTAATGGATTATGGTGTATACACATCATTGAATATGAAACAACCACTAAGAATTATTTTAGAAGAATAGTTAATGACTTGGAAAATGTTCACAATAAATTAAAAGGCATTACATTTTTGTAATAAGAAAGTCACATCATTATGTAGAGAAAAAGACTGTCAGTACATACATCAAAATATTAATAGTAGTTATATCTGAGGGAATTATAGGTGATTTTATTTTCTTCTTTAAGGTTTTCCTGTATTTTTCAAATATTTACAATGAAGTTATTTTATTGAAGTAGCCAGAAAATATAGTATTTTGGAAAATTGGCAAAATATTTTATGTAAGCAGTAGAGCTTACTTTTTTCTTTTTATTGTCTTCCTATTTTTTTAAAAGATTTTATTTATTTATTAGAGAGAGGAGAAGGGAGGGAGAAAGAGAGGGAGAAAGCAATGTATGGTTGCCTATCACGTGGCCCTCATTGGGGACCTGGCCCGCAACCCAGGCGTGTGCCCCGACTGGGAATCGAACCGGGACCCTCTGGTTCCCAGCCCGCGCCCAATCCACTGAGCTACACCAGCCGGGCTGTCTTCCTATTTTTTAAGAGCTTACTTTTTATTATTCAAAAACATTTATCTAAATACAGTGGGTAGCCAGAGTGGCGTCACACTTCTCAACCAAGGAGCTGATGAGAAGTCCATAGTATGTGTAGCAAATGAGACAAACGTCCAGAGTTCTAGGACACTTTCTTGTGTTCAAGACCAACAGGTGATTTAGTGATGCTCAAGTTCATTTATGTTTCAACATTTCTAGAAATAATAGCATGGACTATATTTCCCCCATTCTACATAAGTCCCCTGACAGCAGTTTTCATCAGAGATCACATTCAAGGTCAGTGGCCTCCGTGAAAATCCCTCAGCAGAGGCCATCTCCTTCCTTTTTTTTTCAGTATTCCACTTTACCCCTTTCCCCTGTTCTGTATCCTTTTTATTGGTTCACCTCACGTCAGTCTCAGATGCTTCTCCCTAGCCATGCTGCATGCAGAAATGTTTTCCTGTTCTTTAAGAATGTGTTAAGACATTTCCATGGCTATGCCCATCATTTTTGAGCCTTTAGATCAAGCCATGTGAATGTATTAGTCCACTCTACTTCTAGCCTAGCTGGCCTGGGGTAGAAAAGGCCATGTGGGGCATCGCAGGCTGAGGACCCTGAGACAACCACACAGCTCCTTCATACTCCCCTGCGGTGGCAGATTGGGGAAGGAGGAAGAGGAACAGAGTGTTTCAAAGGGTACGGACATGGCAGAGGAGGCTGACGGGCCCATCGAGGACTCCCAGGCAGCCGGAGGAAATGCAGTAGTGATAGGCAGGATGATGGAAGATGCTAGTCAGCATGGAGAGGACCGCGGGTGCCCACCTGAAGGAATGACAATCAGGCGTGAGGGTCCCCCCCACCACTCTCCTGATACCTTGACTCTCTGTAGGCAGCTGGACCTTCTATGCAGACAGAGGGATTCTGGCCAACTGAATAACCCAGAACTGAAGTAAAACGAAATTCACTGAGATTAAGTGTCTTCCATCTGTGAGAATGGAATTGGGAATAGAAAATAAGTTGAATTATGATAAAACAAAGAGAATTTTTATGCATGCTTGAGCCTGTGACCTGAGAATTATGCCTGCTGTACTTAGGGGCAGGGACTATGCCCCTAAATACGTATTTATTTTACATATGTATAATAAAAACACGTATAAGGGAAAGAAAGACTTCCCTGTCTGAATTATTTACATATAATTTTTCTAGCCATTTCCAATCCATTCTCTTTGAGCAGTGCCTTATACGATGCTATTTACAGAGCTTTAATAAAAGCCTTTAAAAGGAAACTGGTAAAGCAGAAAATGCTAAGTACATATCTGAATTATTTAGAACCCAAAAGAACAGAACAAAATTTATCATTTTCTTTTGTTTAAATGGAGATGATCATTATTTCTATGGAGTCAAAAAACTGGTGTCTGACTTTCTTTGCCCCAGGCAAGAAGCCGAATCAGATGAGCACCATACTGAAGAGCTTCTGTCAAATCTTCCCTAAACTGCAAATTAATGAACCTTAGGGCATCATCCAGGTTAGCACTGAGGTGAGTCCCAGGGTCCACATTCAAATGTCTTTAGGATCCTGGTGGCTGATGCAAATGAGCTGAGGTGGGGAGGGTCCGAAAGGAGTGGTGGGAGCTCTGAAAAACTGGTGTGAGATAAACTCTGAAGCATATGTAGAAGTCAGCCAGGTGAAGACACTAGGTAAGAGTTTTCAGGAAGAGGGAAGGAGTGTATGTGTAGACCAAAGTCAAGTGGGAGAGTGGTACATTCCAAGGAGTCAAAGAAAAAAAAGCGGGAGGATGTGAACAGCAAAATCATATAGGTAAGCCAGGGACAATACATGTAATATCAGATCCTGCTCTACTGCTTAAAATAAAAAGATTGATAAATTAAGAATTACCTCATTCCCAAATCCTTTTCTTCCGTCTCCATCCCTAGATCTTGAAACTACAATTCTCTTTTGAGAAGACTCATCTCAACTTTTATCCCTCTTTTTGTGAAAGATATAATTTTTATCAATTACTTATGATGTGGGCTCTTATATACGGGAACAGCTTTTTAACAACCCACCTACATCAGTTAAATATTAAAAACATTCATTTGTCTCAAAGCTGCTCAACAGACAAGTTCCTATCGTATTTAAGTTTCCCACAGACGTTGGCCTCAGTGACTGCATAGGCCCCGCCCATATAAACCGACATCATCTCACCTCCAGGTTACCCCCTTGCTCCTTGCCACTTACCACAGCTCCTGTGAGTGTAGCTCAACATCAAGTCAATTCTCTAAGAGTCTGTGGTGAAACCACTTTAAATCTATATTGGTTTTCTGTTTAAATGTTAACCTAGACATGTGAAGTGATGACAGTAATGTGATGGAATCTATTTGGGTTACTATTGGGAAAGCAATTGGATTGATTTTTCAAAAATTGATTTGCTGCTCAGCAACTATTTCTGTAAATCATCCAATGAAAATGGAACCAACCTGAAAAACGATGCTGGATTTTCAAAACTTACAACCAAGACCAAAGCCACCCTTTAAAACACTAATCTTATAGTTTTTTCCTTCTCTCTCTATCCATTAGTGTCCCACTTAATCTTTAAGACTTGACTCTAAACCCGGTGGAATTAAGTCTTCCCTTACTACCTCAAATGCTAGTGCTCCGGTCTCCTCTGATTTCCCAGTGCAATCATTCTTTCACAAATATTTATTGAGCAAATATTTATTAATGTGTGTGTTTGCTATAAAGCAGTGAAAAAACAGATCAACATTGTTGTTTTCTTGGACCATGTAGTCAACTGAGGTAAATTATGAGAGAGAAAAGCAGAAGGTACAATGAGAAAGGGTAGCGGGGGACCATTTGAAAATGAAGAGTCATAGAAAGCCTCCTTGAGGTAGTTGTACTGAATTTATGTCCTGACTGATAGGTAGGATAAAGTAGGAGAGGAAGAACAGCAGTGGGTTCCACTCATAGAGAACAGTGCCATTAGTCCCTTGGGTCCTGAAACTGCTAAGACTTGGAACATTACAGAAATACAGCAAAGCCTGGTATATCTGGAGTAGGCTGAGTAGGGCAGAGAGATCTGGAAGACGAGGTTGAGAGGAAGAGTGGGGTCAGATACAAGGACAAATAGGCCGTCTTTAAGGATGATGACCTTTATCTTGAGATGAGAGGCCTTTAGAGGGCTTCAAGCAGCTCAAGTGTCTGACGGAGTCTATTTGGATGTTGTAAAAGATTCCTTTGACTCCGTTAAGGAGAATAGATTGCAGGAAGTAAGGGAAGAAGGAAGGCTAGTGAGAACCTCTACACTAGTCAAGGCAAGAGATGATGGTGGCTGCTAATAGGGAGGTGAGACTGGAGAAAAAGTCACATTTAAAATATAACAGGTTACCTCTATTGCCCATTTGGCAATCACAGCATATTGCTCTGAAACGTAGAATTATTGTGCAATTCTTTTCCAGTTCCCCTTTCCCCCTTGAAAGTAATGATTACGATTCCATACCTTTTATTCCCCAGGTGACTTGAACACAGTTGACACTTTCTGAGTTGATTAAAAATATAATAGAAGAGCAGATTTTATATTTCTGTTATTACAGCTGCCTAATTTCTTTTCCACCCAGGCTGACTTTCTCATGGCCCCATCCCCATCCTCACTTGTATTAGGAAAGCCCTTGGCAACACTCAAAAAACGTGGCTTGGACGAAAGGGAAATCAATTTGAACATGGCAGCAGCTAAAGATGTCAATAAATTTCCATTAATCTGCACTTCTATACAATGCAATATATTTATTTAAACTCTGGAATAAAAGAATACCTTCTTTTTAAGAGTTCCCACAGACAACCCAAGAGAGAACAGCACATCAAAAGTAGAACTCAGACCATCATCCATTTGTCATACTTTTTCCTGTACCAAGTGACTTATGCCACTATGATCGTTAACTTTTTTGTCAGCTTGATTGTATTACACGCTATCTGGATATGTTTGTTCCAGTGCCGATGGGCACCCATCCAATCTACCCGAAGGCCTGAATGTAACAGAAACATGGAGGAAGGGACCGAGTGTGTGAGGCAGGGCACTGATCTCCTTCTGCCCTTGGCGCTCGCTGTTCTTGGGCCTTCAGACCCAAGGAATGCACACCATCAGCTCTTCAGCGTCCAGGCCTTCAAACTACTCCAGCTTACAAGTCATCGTATTGTCTGAGTTATATCAATCAATCAACCAATCAATATTATTGGTTCTATTTCTCTGAAGAATCCTGACTAATGCAGTCACAGTTGCTCCAGAAAAGGAACCTTCTGGGGATGGTTTCCTGGAATGGGCACCATCTATTTGGTACAATCCGAGAAGCCTCCAAATGCTTTTCTTTACTAAAGGTCTCCTCTGCCCTGCCCCCAGGCTTTTGGAGTCCTCTAGTCACTTTGCCTTTGGGCTAGAGCCCTGAGCATATAATTAGAACACAAGCGCTGCCCGACACCCCAGGGGTTTGCTGCAGTCTTTGGTTTTTTTCATTTCTATAAACAGGTATGTGCTAGATCAAGCCTGAGGACTACTTAGTTTTTCTATTCTTTTAAAACATTTTTCAATTACAGCTTACATTCAATATTATTTTGTATTAGTTTCAAGTATGTACCAGAGTGCTTAGACAATCATATACTTTACAAAGGTGTAAGGTCCCTTTAAATGTAAACTTTTATGATTACATTTTACTACTATCTTCCATGTATTAATCTAGTGAAGTGGCTTCAGATATCCAGATAGTTTTCTGAGAGAAAGCCATAGGGCACAGGGCATTGCAGGGGGCACAGCTGCTCTACTCTGCCATTCCTGTGCCTTGAAACCTGGCCTGACCACTCCTGCTTTGTCTGCTAACTTGAATGATGCTCAGCATCAGCGAAGTTTTTAGTCATGAAGCTAGGGATATTCAGATCTAATAAAGGCTCAGGAAAGGGACAAGAAAAATCTAAATATAGGCACACATGGGTGAAATGATGAAAAAGTTCTTATTCCAAGGCTCCAAACTGCAAACACGAACAATAAAACCCAGAACGGCAAAGGAACTGTTATACGCATGGCAGGCAGAGTTCCGGGTGGGCATGGGCTTTCTGATCCTTCTCTTAATCCCTGGCACCCAGTGCAGCCTGGCATATCATAAGCACACCGTAAATGTTTATGGAATGAAGGAAAGGCGCATTCCAGTGCCAGCAGGCTGGGAGTTCCTTACTGCACACACTAGGCCTAGCCTGGGTAAGAAATAGTCCCAGCTAGGCTTTAAATGTAACACCTTCCAAAGGTGTCTTGGCAAGGAGTGGAGAGGGAGGGTGCAGAGAGGGAGGGATGTCACTGTGGGCTTCCCAAAGGCTCTTCCTGTCCTCTATTTGACCCTAGGAGCACTGCTTATAAGGGTGGGGAGGAGGAGTCAAGCTGATTTAAGCTTTAGGGAAATGTACCCTTTTCAGTGGGAGTTGTCCAGATGGAGGCTCCAAAGCAGAAGAAAATGGTATCTGCCCTTTTACTTCTTGTGAGTGGCCTTCTAGGAAATCTCAAAGCCTGTATTTTGAGCATTAGCTGTGCCCAGGTGCAGCCTCGTCTTTCATCCCCATTAAAACCACAAAGGGGACTTGTAATGTGCCGCAGAAAGAATATCCGTGTAAGGTGGAATTTACACATCTGGAGGGCTTTTAATGAATGGGAAAAAGGGGGATGGTTTCCTGGCAACCCTGAGTAAGTGCAAATTAATCCATTTTTATTTGATGTCAGCAGGGCGGCCCAAGTCTTCCACTTGGTTGGGACGGAATTAAAGCTGATGATGCTCTAGCGGAGTTATGGGATTTTGTTTAGTTTTCACCTCACCCTCATTTCTGTACTTAGCAGCCAATCTCCCCCATCCCCCGGGCCAGCACGAAATTGCACCGGGTTGACTCCATGGTAGGCCTTTATTTGAAGCAATTATTCTAACTCGTGAATCCTTACAAAATGTTAGTGAGGTGGGCCAGCCGCATTCTATTTCTTAATTTGAAGTTTGTGAAGATTAAGGAGTGCGGTGTCAGGTTGCCCTTTGGCGTTGGCCCAAAGGAAAGCAGAACTGTCAGGCCGATAGCTTTGTTTATGGCTCCCTTTAATGGTGCCCTGTCTACACAGGCTGCAGTGGTCTCATGGTGTCCCGGCTTTGATCTGAAGATAATTTATACAAAAGTGTTAACAGTACGGTGATATTTGTTTTAATTCAAATAGAAAAGCCAGTGTTGGTTAAATGCTATTGCATTCTTTGGCATATTGAGTTTTTGTTACCATGGAGAAAAATGAGAGTTTTCAAGAGTTTTCCTTGATTGGTAAGGAAGAAATGATAGTTACAGGCAGAGCTGCTGAATACGTTAATTTTTATTGAGAAAGAATTTTGTTAGCACAATTATGTTAATGTAGCTGAATCAAGTTTTTAAAGCTACCATTGGTGACCACGGTTAATTCTGGGGAGTTGCCACATTTTGGGGAGTTGTCTGATTCTGCAGCATAGGGCAGAGCACTGACTTGGGTGGCCGAGCCCTGTTCTCATCCCAGCTGCTAGTGCTCTGCCATCCGAGTCTCCATGCAAAATGAGTTATCCTTGATAAGCACAAAAGTCAAACCCAAGTTTAAATTCTGTGACTCTATGATTATTCTTTTTTTAATTACTTTATTGTTTTTCAATTACAGTTGTCTGCATCCTCTCCCCTCTCCTCCCCCCACCCTCTCTATGATTATTCTTAAACTGGGAATAGGGACTAACTATATTTCTGAATTAACAGAACTAAGTACAAGCCTATGTGTGCCAATAGTATTTTTATTTGTTTAAATGTTCTCTTTTTGGTATTTTTTATTCCTTTGGTGTTTTCTATTTATTGGAGGCAGCCTGGAGGTCCTTAACCTTTGACTTAATTCTTTAACTCAGAACACTGCCTGGTTGTTTTGATTCCAACAACCACCTGACCGGCCCAGCCCCTTTGCGCCACGCCCCCCACTTCCTTCACGTGCTTGCCAATCAAACCTGGAAATTGGGACAAGATACATAGGGGAACAACACTTTGCAACACACATCTTAATGTAGTCTTTCCTGGCTAGAGATTTTCCCATCAGAATAATGAAGTATTTAATATAATTTTTCTAATTCCTCTATTGTTATCATGGTTTAAAAACAAGGATGCTTGTTTCCAGATGTCTTGTTCGACAGTACCCCAGAACACATGGGAATATTTTGTAGTGGCTGACAGAGTGGGTTGAAGAAAAATAAAAAACAGATGGACATAGATTAACTCTATCTGTTCCTGGTCTAGGCTTCCTTAAGGATCCTGGTCATGAGATTTTTCTCTCCTAATTTCATATCGCTAGGCCAACCACAAGCATGGCAGGCAATGAAACAGAAGAACTCATTCTGAGTTGGTCCAAACATTCTGTGTGTAAAGTCATGTTATACTGTATATTGCTTGGTGTTGGGCAGTATTTCATATTAGTTGATTTCTAGATGGCAAGAGGGAGATCTAGAAATCTGAATAACAGACTCATTGACCAGTCACTCCTTCTGTTCAGTAATTACAGGGAGAATTAGGACTCAAAGATCCTCTGGGTAAATTCACACTACTTCCTACTAGCCAGAATTTGACCTCCAAGTCTGGAGTGGTCTCCTTCTCCTGTATTAAACTAAAGGGGACCATAAAAAAGCCTCTTTTGGTCATACAATCTAAAGATAGATCAAGGGTTATATCCACACCCATGTTTATTTCATCATTATTCACAATCGTCAAGCTATGGAAACAACCCACGTGCCCACCAGTGGGTGATGGGTAAAGAAGACGTGGTACATGCACACAATGACTAATATTCAGCAATGAGGAGGAGGACATCCTGCCATTCGCAACAACGTGGTTGGAACCTGAGCACATTACGCCAAGCAACAGAAGTCAGACAGAGAAAGGCAAGAACTGTGTGGTATCCCTACTATGTGGAATCTAAGAAAGTCAAACATAAAACAAAACAGAGTAAAAACGGTGGTTACCAGGATATGGGGGGCGGGAAGGGTGATGGTGTTTAAGGGTATAAACTTACAGTGAGTAGTAAATAAGCCATAGAGCTGTAATGCACAGTATAAGGAATATAGGCCAAAATATTATACTATAATAATGTAATATGATAAATATTCCTTCAATGGTAATCATATTACAATATATAATGTATCAAAGTAACATACTGTAGTGTTTCTGCAGAAATTTAGAGAGAGCTGGCAATAGTAAGCCATGTTACAAGCCTTACAGACATTGAAGTCATTAAGGTCCCTGAAAATGGCTACATAAAAAAAAAAAACAAAGTAACATACTGTATACCTTAAATTTATAAAATGTAACATGTCAAATTTATAAAATTTAAAAAATTGAGTGAGTTGTGCTAAAATAAAAATGAATAAATAACTATCTGTAGTCAAGCGGCCCTATTTATTTGGGTTCATATCCTGATCTCAGTCTTCTGGATCTGTACTCTGATTATGAGAAGGGGCCTGAGAAGTAAATAGAAACATATCCATTCCCACAAACGGACGGAGCCTCAGGCATCCTTTCTTTGGACATCAGTGATCCAGTGACATTTGAGGCAAATAGGCCTCCACTCTCAATTTGGAGATGTTTCCAAGCCTGCCTCACAACACCAGGCTCACAAGCATGTCAGATTTGGGTGCACTACAGAGAGTCTGAAATGAGGATTCTTTTCTATCGACTTACTGAGTGAGGACTTTCTCAGAGGAAGGGCAAGTACAGCAAGGAAGAAAGCTAAGTAAGGAAGTTGTTTAGGCTAACACTAGCTTCAGCCAGGTTTCATGGGGAGTCCCCGGGGCACAGAATACCCTGAAGAGCTCTTTACAAGATGAGGCAGAGGGCAGGTCTGCTTTTTTGTATCCCAGACCAGTCCATCATTGGCCACTGGCTAGGTGTGGTGATCTTCCACTTTGGTTTGGCCAAGGGTGATTCTCTCCAGAAGGGGGCAGCTGTGAACACTTTGCAGCCAACAGTCACAGCAGCGAGGGCACCAAAAACACCCACAGTGGGTAGGAAGAAAGAAAAGCAAGTACTCGTAATACCAAAGTTACTACAAGGAGGAAAAGGGGTTTAATTTCTTCACCCCGTTTCCCCAAAGCTCCGCTCTTTAAAATGGGATGATCTTGACTGACGTGACTCAGTGCTTCTTCTTCTTGGGGGTAGAGCTGGAGAGAAGGGAAACTTTGAACTATGCCCTGGGATTAGACAGTATGTTCAGCATTTAGATCCAGAGAATCTCTGGTAATACAAAAGAACAGTATGCTAGTTGTCACATTAATTTTTCACATGAAAAATTGTGATGGATCTGGGACTTTGTCTACTTAAATTTAGTCACATCACTTTAGTTTGTTTTTGTTTGTTAGTGTTGGAAGACTGTTTCCATTCTTCCTAGCTTGGATCCAGTAACAACCTCCTTTAAAAAAAAAAAAGGCGCTAGGCTTCTGCTTATTGCATTAGTTTCTTCAGGGTCTCTAAGGTTCATGGATTATCAAGGTATTATCTTAGTTATAGTTGGAAAATCATAATCCCTTAGAGCTGAATTGTTAGTTTTCAAAAGTCCTTCATTTCAAAAATGAGATTCTAAAGCGCAAAAGTTGAATCACTTGCTCAGGTCATAGAATTAATTTGTCTTCAGAGGTACAGGAAACTGGATTCTGTGCTATTGATTTTAATTTGCTGTACCGCTACCCATTGGGTTTTTGTTAGCCGCGTATTCTTTTCTTGTCAGTAATGACTGTGAAGGCATCATTTCGTTAATGTTATTCACAGGCTTGTTAGGGAGGGGGATTTACTGTCCTCCTTCTAACAAAGAAAACAGGGAACTGATTAACTTGTGTTTGCACGAATGGAAGTCAGTATGTTTTAAGTGGTCATCTAGGCCACGTCTCAACATCTTTTGATTTCTTTTCTCCTCGTGATGATCATTAAGAAGATTTTTGCTTGTGGCAGGCCGTGTATCTTCCTCCCTGCCCATGCATGTGAGGTCCCTGCTTTCCATTTTATATTAGACTGAGGTTCTGGCTTAAAGGGGCGGAGGCTTTGCTTAGAATCAAAGTTTAAACTAGTATTTAAGGACAACTTCATCAGAACTCAGCACTGTAGGATTTGGGGCAGGAGCATGTCAAATAAAGCGACACTATGATTCCTGCTTTCTCTTGTGTGTAACTCCTTTGGGAATCTAGTGGAAGAGGATGGTTTTCTTGGCAAGATTCAGAAATCTTTGTGTCCTCTGGTCAAATGGTATCAAATAATATAAAAATCACACCTAATATTCTGATAATAGTGCTTCAGTTGATGCACATTTTGTATTAAAATCTAAAATTTCATAATAGACATGTATCTCTATGATTCAGCACATCATTACAATGACTAATACAATAAATATTTGTTAATTAATTGAACTGATATGTGTATGAAAGGCACTAAGGCATAATACTTTTTAAGCCTCATCCTCTTTTTACGCAAGGGATTCAAATCTAGTTCTGTATCTTATTAGTTGTAAGACCTTGGGCAGTTAACTTACCTTTTTTTCTGACTCAATACCCTGATTTGTGAAATTGTAGTATTTACATTAGAGGACTATTGTGAAAAATTAAATGATATGCACAAATGTTCGCAGTTAGCATAAATGGCTCTATTGTTATTGTGATTCTAAGCGTTGTGCACTTCTCTCAGACTGGCGTCTACATCATGATTTCAGCACACACACACACACACACACACAGCCACTTTTGGGGGGCATTCTGGATTAAAGCATAAACAAGGCACCATGAACTTAACTACCATCAGCTATTGTGGCTTTGCAGGCTTCACAGTGGAGTGTTATTCTTTTCTTATTTTTTTGATCTATCAAAATAATTACTCCTCAGGCTGACCTGGAGGTTAGGCAACTGTTTCGTATGTCTCATCTTGGAAGCTCACAGATTTCCTGGGTCTGTCCCTTCATGGTAATGGCTTGTCCTCTCCCTCCATCATTCACAAGACAAGAAGACTTTCAAGTTGCGTAAGTCCATTATGACAGAATTTGTTTGTGTGACAATGTCTGATCTACTAATGAGCAACCCAGATGCTGGGAGTAGTCTATGCTTTAAAGATGCCAAAATACTATATTCAGTTTGACTGGGGAAAAATTCATTATTTAAAGTTCTATTTAAAGTTTGGGAGAAAAAGGAAGGCTAAGCAATTTGTAATATAGATGAATGGTTGTTAAATTAATACACATCCCATAAGGACCATTAAATTAATAAACGACGTTTGCTGAATGGGAGTCTGTCACTATTTTGAAAAGTCTGAGTCACTTAATCACACATTAATATATTCAAGTCATTGAAAATGTCTTGAGCAAAGGATTTCCCCCAGCGCAATATAAACATAGCCCAAATAATGATGAAATTATTGTTAAATGTCATCTTTTCCAGTCTAATAAATGATCTAAATGGCATTTTTTAAAAAATCCCCAAAGTCTCAATCTACAAAAGCAATAATACTACACTTTAAAAGTGGGATTTAATGCAGTGGTCACTGCCTAAAAAATACACTCTAAATTATATTTTTTATTGTTTGGAATGTTATTGTTCTAAAATTACCTAAAGTTTTTAAGAGGTCACCAAGAACATTAAATGCCATATTTTGAAGTGAGACAAATCTGGGTTCAGATTCAGTGAAGAAAAAGACTCTTGCTTTCTTCTCAGTTATTCAGATTAAATAAAACAGCCTTCAGGTCCTCAATAATTATAAGTAATACTGTATTATTTTTATTTAGGTAATTTTAGATACAATTAATCAGTGAAAATTTATGGTCCATTGCACTTATAATATTAGCGGACTCCATCCAGTTCTTGGCCTTTTTACCCTCAGATTCAGCCCTCACCCACCCTTTGCTCTGGAAGGGGACTGATTATGTTGTATTTTACAGGGGACTGATCCTCATCCTCACAGGCCACATTTCCTGGGCTCCTATGTCTTCTGTGTTTACAAGTGAGAGGCAGAAAGTGGCTAGAAATTGAAGTGTATTTATTTACATTATTTTACAATGTTGATGGAAACGTTTTTTTGAGAGGGAGAGAAAAGAATGAAATAAATGAAAAGAAAAAAATAATTGTATTCCCAGGTGACATTGTATCCATAGGTAATGCTACTTTACTTAGTTAATGTGTGCCTTCCTGCTAGTTTGTAACCATCACAAGGACAAGGATCATGTCTGCTGATGGCAACTGTATGTGTAGCACAATGTCTGGCTTATGGTAGATGCTCAATACTTAGTTTCTTTTTTAATTTTTTTATTTTTTATTGTTGACACCATGACAGATGTCTCCCATTTTCCCTCCTTCTTGCCCATCTCCACCCAGCTGCCACACCCTTCCCCTGGCCTTCCCCACACTGTTGTCTGTGTCCTTGGGCCATGTGTATATGTTTTCAATACATATTGGTGAATGAATAATTGAGTAGTGAATTACTATCCACTCAAAGTCATTTAACTAGTGCTGGGATTCAAAACCCAATTTGGTCAAACTTAAAGATTGTAAACTTTTGATTAAATTATACTGTATCTGATAATCTCATGGTAAATTTTGAAGGGCTGTTTTACAAAGAAAGAAATTAATTTCATATTCAACAAGAAAGTAATGCATCTTTTCTACTCAACTTAGATAGTAAGTTCATTGTCAGAAGAATGACTACCATGTTTGATTGTTCACGTTGTTCATATTGATTATCCCACACGCCAACCTAGAGAAAGCATGGTGTCTGCACCAATATCCATTTAAAAAACTATTTATAAGCCATATTTTACATGCAATATCTTGGACTAAACCCTTCAGAGATTATAAAGAATCTAAAACATGAGTTATTCCCTCTTTCAATCAATTTATATTGGAGAATACAGTTGTGGGAAACAGAGAGTTATAAGAGCCTGAAGAAAGACCCTCTCTGAAGTACAATGCAAAGGAATGATTTAAACCTGAGGGTCGAGCAAAAGCTGAAAAAACAAGCAAGCAAACAAGGTTTGCTACCCTCCCAAA
The DNA here is from genome assembly GCA_004026765.1 of Micronycteris hirsuta. Lineage (NCBI taxonomy): Eukaryota > Metazoa > Chordata > Mammalia > Chiroptera > Phyllostomidae > Micronycteris > Micronycteris hirsuta. The sequence goes on along the minus strand of PVJI01006016.1, from coordinate 54,051 downwards.
TAAGGTATTACTACCTGAGGAATTTGAAGTTTGTGGTACATTATGGGAAACAATAGGAACAACAACAACAACCTCCCCCCCAAACTTATCTAATGCCTTCCTAAATTATAACAAATCTTCCACATTAAAGACCTAGGGAAAAAATGTGCTCATTTTCAGGCATAAACACTATTTACTTCAGTTTCCACTGATGTATGTGAGATATCTGGCTTTAAACAAAAACTTATAAGACTTTTGAAAAAGCCAGTATAAGCAGCATAGTGACAAAGTAATCAAAAGAAGTGTAACAAATATGACACAGATGTTGACTCTGTCAGACAGGGAATGAAAAGAACTTGAATAAAAGTTATTAAATATGCTAATGGCTCTAGTGGAAAAGGTGGACAACATGAAAGACCTGGTGGGAAATTTCCACAAAAAAACCAACCTAGGAAAAGAATCAAATGGAAACACTAGAGGTGAAAAAATAAGTATCAGGAATAAGGAATGCCTTTGGGTAGACTCATTAGTAGACTGAACGCAGTTGAGGAAGGAATCAGCAAACTTGAACATAGGTCAACAGATATTTCCCGAACTGAAACACAAAGGGAAGAAAGACTGGAAGAAATCAAACAAATAGAACAGAACATTCAAGACCTGTGAGACAATATCAAATGATCTATCATATGTGTAATTAGAATCCTGGAAGGAGGAGGAAGAAAAAAAAGAACAGAGCAGAAGAAATATTTGAAAAACTTATGGCTAAGAATTTTCCAAAATTAATGACACATGATATATTCACTCCTTATTTCTGCCATAACAAGTTACCACAATTTTAATGGCTTAAAACAATACAAATTTAGTATCTTACAGTTCTGGACTTTTTTTTGGTGAGGGACATAATTCATCCTACCGTGCACTTAAAAGAACAGGTCCAAGAAGCTCAGAGAATATCAGCAGGATAAAGAACAAAACAAAACACCCCCAAAACTGAGATTCACATCATACAAACATCTGAAACTCAAAGACAATAAACACATCTTGAAAGCAGCCAGGGAAAAAGTATGACGCATTTTACAGGGTGGGGCAAAAGTAGGTTTATAGTTGTGTGTACACTAAACACAGAGTTTAGTCTTGTATTATTATTTATTAATTCCTGTATTATTGTATTCACAAAATAGAGGGAAAGGAATGCTGAGTTGTACAATTGTAAGTTTCTAACACTACATGTGAAGCAGTATAATGTTATTGGAAGGTAAAATATGACTAAAAATATGTATATAAAGTTGGTTGTTTTACAGGGATAGCTACAACACCTCAACCTCGAACGTATCTTTCTCGCCCCTCTCCCAAGCCATCTTCAGTGAGTATTCATCTAGTTTCTTTCCAAGATTTGACAATTTCCTCTTGATTTATGGAATGATATAGTTCTCTTTGTTCAAATGTCAACTGATCATAGACTTTAAAACCCTGCAACTCCTTAAAAAGACCCCCAAAATGTGAGATGTTAGGAAGCAGTTCCAACTTAGTAAAATAAATGTGATACCCTCCTGGGGAGAATTACAGCCATTGGAGACCCAATCCTGGGCTTTCCGGGACTCCTGCGGTGAGGTTTTAAGAGCCAACATTCAGTGGGTTGAGGGATTGTTGAGGGTTTGGGAGAAGAGGGCTGTAGGGGCAGTTGGGGTGCGGTAGGGGTGAGAAAGGTTGGAAGTAGACTTCGACCACTTCTGACAAAGATGTGGGCTCTTGTGCTACTTTCTTTGTGGCCACATACTTGGCAGCCATTATAAAAATAACTAAAAATAAATACACTGTAATACATAAGCAAGGTTGGGAAGTGACTATGTGTTATAATAACAAAATTAGAGCAGAATGTTAGGTTGAATTAAAATGAGAGAAAGAAAATAAAATTAGAAAAAATAAGCATGATGTGGAAAATTTTAAATACCCTAAAGAAAATCTTAATAAAGACAACAATAATGGTATAAAAATACATACTTGAAATAAAAGGTAAAGGGATTGAAACTCGATCTTTGAATTAAACAGTATAAAGTTAATTTAAAAAAGCATAAAAATAAAATTAATGGAAGATTTAGACAAAAGTCTAGCCCTGGCTCATGTGGCTCAGTAGATTGAATACCTTCCTGTGAAGCAAAGGGTCACTGGTTCGATTCCCAGTCAGGGCACAGACCTGGGTTGTGGGCCAGATCAAGTCCCCAGAAGGGGGAGCATGAGAGGCAGCCACACACTGATGTTTCTCTCCCTCTCTTTCTCCCTCCCTTCCCCTCTAAAAATAAATAAATAAAATCTTTAAAAAAAAGATAAAAGTCTAAAACCAGTAAACAGTCAAAAGTATAAAAGATATTAAGAAATGAAAAAAGGAAAACAAAAGTAATATATGACTGAATTTAGTGAAATGATTTTTAGAAGAAGAGCAAGACTAATCAAAAAAAGGAGATGGCAAAAATGTGTATCATTATGAAATCCAAAGGATATATGACCACAAGCACAGAGGAGGTGAGACAAATTGTAGACTACTATGTAAAACTCTGCAATTATTGGCTATATTATAATCCATATTACTATGTTGTATTTCCACATACCTCCTTGGCTATAGTATTTATTTCTTCTCTTCTGTAATCTCTTTGCTTTCATATCCCCTTCACCAAGTTTAACTCACATTTCACATCTGAGCTTAAACACTGTTTCCACCCCAGTTTATATGCAGAATCCCCACCAGCATTGATTTTGCAAACCCTAGATGTGGCATTTCAGATGTGATTCAATAATATTAGAAATTCAGGGGACTTCCAGTCATGATGGTGGCATAGGTAAATATGGTTCACCTCCTTGCATGACCACATCACAAGTACAACTAAAACATAGAATAACCATCACTCAGAACCATGAGAAATTGAGTTGAATGGAAGTCTGACAACTACGGAATTAAAGAAACCATATTCAACCAGACTGGTACAAGGGGCACAAACACAGAATGGGTTGATCCCACATCCATGTGTGGTGAATGAAAATTCTAGAGGAATATCTCCAGAGCAAGGAGTGCCAGCCCCACACTAGGCTCTCTAGCCCAGGGTTCCGTGCCAGGAAGCTAAGTCCACATAACTTCTGGCAGCAAAACCCAGCAGGTATTGAGTCAGTGGAAGAAACTTCTGGAATCCCAAGCAGTTTCCCTTAAGGATTTCACACATAGACTTACTCAGACTCACTCCATCTGAGCTCTAGCACTGGGTTAGCAGCTTGAAAGGCACCAGTGGCATACAGGGAGGAACTGAAGTGTCTGGCATTAAAGCGGGAGCTGGGAGACAACTTTCTCCCAGACAGAAAGGTGGGCAGAGGCCATTGTCCCTTTGCTGAGCTCTCCCCGCAACAGAGCCACAGAGCTGGCAGGCAGGTACCATATCTGAGTCTGCATCAACCTGACTAACACTGTTTGCCCTGCCCCGGAGATCCTGAGATTCCATCCCATCCAACTTATAGGCCTATTTAAACAATTAACCATGACTTTTCCATATGAATGGCTGGTCTTGGTTCATGCTTTAGAACTTCCTAAATTTTATCAAACAAGCAAAAGCCAGCCTCAGTAAGCCTGAGCCCCAATACCTCCTGCTAAATGCTCCCACAAGGAAAAACCATCCTGGATTCAGTTTGGCTTCACGTGGGAATCCCCAAGCCCAGCCCAAGTAGCAGCCATCTCAGATTGCTTTACAGCTCATGCAGGGTGTCTCCAGGCAGAACACAGGTAGAGGCTGACTTTGGCCTGCACCACCCAGGAAGCCTCAGGGCCAGTACACCCAGTGGACAGCTACAGACCACACTGGAGCACCACCACCCTGCTCCCAAGCAGGTGATCCCCCATGGAGGGCAGAGGTTGGTGTGCAGTGGTCATAGTCAGTCATTGCAGCTTACTGGCCTGGGTAAATCCCTCCCATAGACCTGCCAACAACAATAAAGGCTCATCTATAAGAGGAGGGTCCAGTCATCTATGCACCTCAAGTACTCAGCTTGGGTGATAGGGGAGGCTGTGCCACTGGACCCTACCGGACACCCATTACATTAGGCCACACTACTAAGACAGGGAGTCATAGCAGCTCTACCTAATACACAGAACAAACCCAGGGAGGCTTCCAAAATGAAGAGAAAAAGAAACATGGCCCAAATGAAAGAACAGATCAAAACTCGAGAAAAAGAGCTAAATGAAATAGAAATAAGCAATCTATCAGATGCAGAGTTCAAAACTCTGGTTATAAAGATGAGCAAGAAACTTAGTGAGGACCTCAAAAGCATAAAAAAGATCCAGTCAGAAACAAAGGATACACCAATTAAAATAAAGAACAATTTACAGGGAAACAATAGTAGAATGGATAAAGCTGGGAATCAAGTTAATGATTTGAAACATAAGAAAGCAAAAAACAACCAATTAGAACAATAAGAAGAAAAAAGAATCTAAAGAAATAAGGATAATGTAAGCAGCCTCTGGGACAACTTCAAGAGGTCCAACATTCATATCATAGGGGTGCCAGAAAGAGAAGAGAAAGAGCAAGAAATTGGAAATCTGTTTGAAAAAATAATGAAAGAAAACTTCCTTAATTTGGTGAAGGAAATGAACATGCAAGCACAGAGAGTACCAAACAAGATGGATGAAAATAGACCCATGCCAAGACACATTGTGATTAAAATTCTAAAGGTTAAAGATAAAGAGAGAATCTTAAGCAGCAAGAGAAAAGCAGATAGTTCCCTACAAAGGAGTTCCCATAAGACTGCCAGCTAATTTCTCAAAAGAAAGTTTGCAGGTTAGAAGGGATTGGCAAGAAATAATCAAAGTCATGAAAAGTAGGATGTATGGCCAAGATTGCTCTACTCAGTGAAGATATCATTTAGAATCGAAGGGCAGATAAAGAGCTTCCCAGACCAAAAAAAAAATAATAATAATAAAGGAATTCATCATCACCAGACCATTATTATATGAAATATTAAAGAGACTTACTTAAGAAAAAGAAGATCAATAATATCCATAAAATAGGGATACCAAAAGGAGAAGAAGAGCAAGGGATAGAAAACCTGTTTGAAAAAGTAATGATGGAAAACTTCCCTAATTTGATGAGAGAAAAAGTCACACAAATCCAGGAAACACAGAGAGTCCCAATCAAGAGGAACCCAAAGAGGCCCACTTCAAGACACATCATAATTAAAATGGCAAAATTCCAAGATTAAAGGCAGCAAGGGGAAAACAGGAAGTAACATACAAGAGAACCCCGATAAGACTAGCAGCTGACTTCTTAATGGGAACACTCCAAGCCAGAAGGGAATGGCAAGAAATATTTCAAGTAATGGAAACCAGAGGCCAGCAACCAAGACTACTTTATCCAGCAAAGCTCTCAATTAAAATGGATGGCCAAATAAGGAGCTTCCCAGACAAAAGAAGCCTCAAAGAATATACCCCTCCAAACCAGCTCTGCAAGAGATGCTAAAGGGTTTGCTTTAAGAAAGGGAAGAAAAACAGTGAGAGAGAGGAATACAGGTACAAAAAAATGGCAATGAATTAGTACCTATCAACAATAACCTTAAATGTAAATGGATTAAATGATCCAATCAAAGGACACAGAATAGCTGAATGAATAAGAAAACATGACTCACACATATGCTGCCTATAGGAGACCCACTTCAGAACAAAAGACCTACACAGACTGAAAGTGAAGGACTGGAAACAAATATTCCAAGCGAATGGACAGGGCAAAAAAAAAAAAGCCAGGGTAGTAATACTCATATTGGATAAAATAGACTTCAAAAAAAGAGCTATAAAAAGAGATCCAGAAGGTCACTCAAAGGAAAAATACATCAAGAAGACATAAACATTGTAAATATATATGCACCCAACATAGGAGCACCCAAGTACATAAAGGAAATCTTGGAGGACTTCAAGAAAGATATTGACAGAACACAATTATTATAGGGAATTTTAACACCCCACTGTCAAAAATGGACAGATTTTCCAAACAAAATATCAACAAAGATATTGTGGCATTGAACAATGCCCTAGATGAAATGGACTTAACTGACATGTATAGAGCCTTTCATCCCAAAGAAGCAAAATATACATTCTTTTCAAATGCACATGGAACATTTTCAAAGATAGACCACATGATAGGACACAAACCAAGCCTCAACAAATTCAAGAAAATTGAAATCATATCATGCATTTTCTCTGACCACAAGAGATTGAAACTAAAAACCAACCTCAAGGAAAAACCCCCAAAACACACAAACTCATGCAGATTGAATAGCATGATATTAAGCAATGAATTGGTCAAGAATGAGATGAGGGAAGAAATCAAAAAGTTTCTGGAAAGAAATGAAAATGAACTCACAACAATCCAAAACTTATGGGACACAGTGAAGGCAGTCCTGAGAGGGAAGTTCATAGCGATATAGGCCTACCTAAAAAAGACAGAAACATTTCAAACAAACAATCTAACCCTACACCTACAAGAACTCAAGGAACAAGGAACAACAACAAAGACAGTCCAGAGCAAGTAGAAGGAAAGAATAACCAAGATCAGAGCAGAATTAAATGACATGGAGACTAAAAGCACAATTCTAAGGATCAATAAATCCAGGAGCTGGTTCTTTGAAAAGATAAACAAAACTGACAAGCCTTTAAGCAGTTTCATCAAGAAAAAAAGAGGACCCAAATAAACACAATCAGAAATGAAAGAGAAGAGATTACAACTGATACTACAGAAATAACAAAGGATTGTAAGAAATTACTACGAAGAACTATATGCCAAGAAATTTGAAAATCTAGGTGAAATAGACAAATTTGTAGAAAAATGTAATCTTCCAAACCTGAATGAAGAAGAAGCAGAAAGCCTGAACAGACTAATAACAGCTGAAAAAATTGAAGCAGTAATCAAAAAGCTTCCAACACACAAAAGCCTTGGACCAGATGGTTTCACAAGAGCATTTTACAAAGCATTTAAAGAAGAGCTAAGCTCCATCCTTCAAAGATTATTCCAAAAAATTCAAGAAGATGGAAGACTCCCAAACTCTTTATATGAAGCCAGCATCATCCTAATCCCATAACCAGATAAAGATATAACAAAGAAAGAAAGCTTCAGGCCAATATTGCTGATGAATATAAACATAAACACTAAAATCCTCAACAAAATATTGGCAAACTGCATCCAGCAATACATTAAAAAGATTGTACACCATGATCAAGTGGGATTCATCCCAGGGATGCAAAGATGGTACAATATTTGCAAATCAATAAATGTAATACATCACATAAACAAAGTGAAAGACAAAAATCACATGATCTTATCAATAGATTTAGAAAAAGCATTTGATAAGGTGCAGCGCCCATTTATGATAAAAACCCTTAGCAAAGTGGGAATAGAGGGAGCATTCCTCAACATGATAAAGGCCATATATGAAAGACCTACAGCCAACATCATACTCAATGGGCAAAAACTTAGAGCTTTCCCACTAAGATCAGGAACAAGACAAGGATGCCTACTCTCACCACTCCTATTCAACATAGAATTGGAAGTCCTAGCCACAGCAATCACACAAGAAAAAGAAATAAAAGGCATCCAAATTGGAAAGGAGGAAGTAAAATGGTCTTTGTTTGCAGATGACATGATAGTGTACATAGAAAATCCTATAGATTCCACCAAAAAACTGCTTGACCTAATAAATGAATTTGGTAAAACAGAAGGATACAAAGTCAATATTCAGAAATCAAAGGCATTTTTGTACACCAACAATGAAATATCAGAAACAAAAATCAGGAAAAAAATCCCATTTGATATAGCAACAAAAAAAATAAAGTACCTAGGAATAAACCTAACCAAGGAGGAAAAAGGCCTGTACTCAGAAAACTACACAACACTGAAGAAAGAAATTAAGGAAGACACAAATAAATGGAAGCATGTACCATGCCCATGGATTGGAAGAATTAACATCATCAAAATGTACATACCACCTAAATTGACTTATAGATTCAATGCGATCTCTATTAAAGCACCAATGACATATTTCACAGATATAGAACAAACATTTCAAAAATTTATTTGGAACCATAAATGACCCTGAATAGCTTCAGCAATTTTGAGAAAGAAGAGCGAAGCAGGAGGGAATCACAATTCTTGATATCAAACTATATTACAAGGCCACTGTAATCAAAAGAGCCTGGCACTGGCATGAAAACAGACACGGGGACCAATGGAACAGAACAGAGAGTCCAGAAATAAACCCAAGTCTCTATGGCCAATTAATATTTGACAAAGGGGGAAGAAGCATAAAGTGGAGTAAAAATAGCCTCTTCAACAAATGGCATTGGGAGATCTGGATGGCTACATGCAAAAAAATGAAACTTGATCACCAACTTACATCATACACAAAAATAAATTCAAGGCGGATAAAAGACTTAAATATAACTCATGACACTATAAAAGTCCTAGAGGAAAATATTGGCAGGAAAATCTCAAACATTCCACGCAGCAACATCATCACTGATATGTCCCCTAAAGCAAAGGACATAAAGGAAAGAATAAACAAATGGGACCTCATCAAATTAAAAAGCTTCTGCATGGCTAAAGAAAACAGCATTAAAATGAAAAGAGAACCAACTATATGGGAAAACGTATTTGTCAATGATACCTCAGACAAGGGTTTGATCTCCAAAATATATAAAGAACATACGACTCCACTCCAGGAAGACAAAAAACCCAGTTAAAAATGGGAAAAAGACTTGAACAGACACTTCTCTGAGGAGGACATACAGAGGGCCCAGAGGCATATGAAAGATGCTCAGCATCGCTAGCCATCAGAGAGAGGCAAATTAAAACCACAATGAGATACCACTTCACACCAGTCAGAATGGCCATCATAAACAAAGCAACAAACAAGTGTTGGAGAGGATATGGAGAAAAGGGAACCCTAGTGCACTGTTGGTGGGAATGCAGACTGATGCAGCCACTGTGGAAAACAGAATAGAATTTCCTCAGAAAACTAAAACTGGAACTGCCTTTTGACCCGGCAATTCCACTACTGGGATTATACCCTAAGAGCCCTGGAACATCAATCCAAAGGAACCTATGCACCCCAATGTTCATAGCAGCACAATATATGATAGCCAAGTGCCGGAAGCAACCTAGGTGCCTATCAGTAAATGAGTGGATCAAAAAACAATGGTACAATTACATAATGGAATACTATGCACCAGGGAGAAAGAAGGAGCTCCTATCCTCTGCGACAGCATGGATGGAACTGGAAAGCATTATGCTAAGTGAAATAAGCCAGGCGGTGAGGGACAAATACCATATGATCTCACCTTTAACTGGGACATAATCAACAAAAGAAAAAAGCAAACAAAATATAACCAGAGACATTGAAATTAAGAACAATGTAACAATAACCAGAGGGGAGAGGGGAGGGGACAATGGGGGGAAGGGTTTTCAGGAACTACTATAAAGGACACGTGGTCAAAACCAAGGGGGAAGGTGGAAGCAAGGGAGGGAGGTGGGTTTGTCTGGGGTTGGGCGGGGAGTGTGGGGGGAAAATGCAGACAACTGTAATTGAACAACAATAAAATAATTTAAAAAAAAGAAAAAGAAGATCAAAACTATGAACAATAAAATGGCAATAGATGCATATCTATCAATGATTGAATCTAAAAACAAACTAAACAAACAAGAAGAACAGAGACAGAATCATGGATATGGAAAGGGTTTTGCTGGTTGCCAGATGGAAAGAGGGTGAGGGAGAATGCGCGAAGAGGTGAGGAGATTAAGAAATACAAAAAGGTAGTTATGGAATAGCCATGGGGATGTAAAATACGGCATAGTAAGTGGAGTAGCCAAAGAACTTATACACATGACCCATGGACATGAACAATGTTAGGGGGACTGCCTGAGGGGGTGGGGGTGCTGGGTGAAGTGGGGCAAACGGGGAAAATCTGGGACAACTGTAATAGTATAAAATAGAAAATATAATTTTTTTTTAAAAAGGAATCCAACTCTCACTAAGCACGTTTAATCATTAGCTTATAATGTGACATGCAATCCACATGTACTCCTTACACTAGTGTTTCTGTTGGCCAGTGAAGTAGCTATTTGTACTGGCTCCAGAGCCCAGTTACCTCGTTAGAATTCTAGCTCCACCGCTTACTGCCTTAACACCAAGAGTAAATAACTGAAGTTCTCTGACTATGTTTCACATTTTATACATGAGAAAAAATTGATACCTACTGTACAAGGGTGTTGGAGAGATTAAGTAAAATGATACATGTAAGATACATATCCCAGTCCCTGAAACAAAGTGAACTCTCAATAGACAGAGATAGTAAAATTACTCAGTGAGTCCGGAATTATTTTAGGGCTTTGATAGTGGCTGTAGTTTTAAGCTTCTAAGAGGATATTGTATGTTCAATGTTTCCTTATGATTTGATTTATAAATGATATAAAATAGGGGCTTTCTTTAATAATGTTTGCATATTAGCACCACTAACTGAGCCATCATGATGTAATTCTGGCAAACCACTTGGGCTTGCCAAAATGAATAATCAAGCGAGATAGATCATATGGTTCTATTGAGCTATAACATTAGTGGAAAGTCAGCAGAGATTTCCAAGTATTTCTCCTGGTGTCTGATACACTTCAAGTCAATGTCAGCTGGTCCGAGTATATTTGAATCAATTCTGCATAGGAACCACTCTGATCTGAGAGAACGCTGGGTAGCAGTCTCAGCTAGTGGGATGCTTTATGCTTGCCTTACCTGGCTTTCACCCTTTTTTTTCCCACCAGGCATAGGCTAATGGTGGAGGCCTGTGCTTGACTCGGGGTGCCAGTCATGCTGGCCCCTCTGCAAAGGGTCAGGAGAGGTCCCTGAATCTGGAGCTGGGGTGGGCCCAGGAGTTGGGAGCACGTGGCTGAGGGGAGCTGAGGCTCAGCACCCTCACCTTCCTGTGAATACGAGGGTTTCTATTTTCAGTCAGACCCATGGCCCAGCTCCTTCGATTTGCCCTTTAATTTACGGATATTGATTTGATTTTTAGAAAGTTGTACTCGAATTGGTTTTGGGGTCTGAAGGTAGACACAAAAAAAATCTTATGTTTTCAGTCAAATATTAGCCAATGATAGTATTTAATATTTTCAAATTTTTCTTAACAATGGTAGAAGCTTATATTTATTTTAATCAAAATAATTCTGTGAGATAGAGGAAAAATTTGACTATTTTGTTTTATAGAGGAATTTAGCCCTAAAGAGGTTCAGTAACTTATATATATCCAGGACCCTGAGCTATAAAGTATAATATTAAATTCAAGAGAATTCAAACACTGTCTCTGTTTTCCTCACCTTCTTCTTAAGTTTACTGCAAAAATTAAAAGGATGTTGTCTTTCTTTCTTCATTATCTGGAGGTAAAAACTTTCTCCCTTTCTCTCTGGCTCTCCCTTATTAGTAAAATCACCTGTAGAAGAATCCATATTCAAGACTACACAGTAACTGACCTGTTTTGACATTTGATTTTGGGAGGCGTGGTGAGGGGGAGAGCATCTGCTCCTAGAGTAAAATGTTCTGAACTATACTAACTCAACTATTTCAATAACCACTTACAGATATAAAACACGCTTAAGTTATTCAAGTAACAAGACGGGAAAATCCAATCAGTATAAGCTCTCCTATTTTCAAGTGTTAAATGGCTACTTATAACCTTTGTTACAATCACTACCATTATATTACCAGCACTTTTTTATAACACCTTAAAAAGCTTGCCTGTTTCCAAGAATGGTACTATAAGTATAATTCTTTATTCTCCTCTCATTATAACAAGAGGAGGTCAATGGTCTAAAGGGTGGTTTCCTATTATGAGAGGATAAAAACTGAAATCAATAAATCTCCAGATCATAAATGTTGCTATAGTCTGGCAAGGTTGAGAAAATTATGAGCCGAGCCTCATGATGTCTGGATATTGTAGCTTGTAAATTTCTACGTACATATGTATATGGTTATGTATATACCTGCTATGGGCCCTTCCTAGAGTTTGCTGAGAAATGGGGTGGAATTTTGTTCAGCATGGGTTCTGGGATTATTGAGAAAATGTTGCTAGCATATACCAGTATATGAAAATGAAGATATGCCATTAATTTGTCTGGGAAAATGTTCCTAAGATTATAAAGTCACGCTTTTCCCTTTTGAATTTCGTACTTTGATCAGGAAACTGAAATAGGATATCATTTGCTTCCATTGTTCAATAAATTATGAAGGTTGAGATTGATTGAAAAAGCTTTTGCCTCTGTTAACAAATGTTCTCACATAGTGGTGATAATTCTAATAGTTCAATGAAAATAACAGAGACCACCAGAATACAATAAATTGGCCCAATTGAAGATAATGTATTTAAATTATTACCCGGTTTGGCATGATCTTTTAGGCTGTGTTGCTTAGTGATTAGGTGCAAGGGTACTGAAGTCTAGCCTGTCTGTGCCTCATTTTCTTTATCTATAAACTGGGGGTAATAAAAGTTCCCACATAGAAAGCTGCAAATGGGTAAATAATTATAAAGAGCTTTATACACAGTAAGTTCTATACATGCATTGGCTATCTCATTTATGTAGAAGTCCTACAAGTCACCCAAACAGAGTGGATATTAAACGCATGATCTGAATTTCTCTAAAGCAGAGCATGACAGTTCATCTTAGAAGGGGCTTCGGGAATCTGAGGGGTCACTATAAAAAAGATGGCGAGCTATCTGCTAGATGATTTTCTAGGTGTTGAGCCTATAGCAGTAAACAAAAACCAAATACATATATAGCATGTCAGGTGGTATGTGCCAGGGAGAAAAATCAAGCAGACCAGAGGACAAAGCATGAGGAGGAGGTATAAATTGAGATCAGGAGAAAACACAGAAGCAGATTCACTACCTAAAAACATATCAACCTCCACTGAGTCCCATATAGCCCCCTAATTAAGTCTCCTGACACTCCAAAAAATACAGTGGGAAAGGCCAGAGCAAAGCACACAAGGGGAGAGAAAGAAAAGTCAGATCAACAGGGGTGAAGGGTGAACTAAACTCTAAAAAATGTGAAGTCTCCCTCATTGAGCATGTTATTATTATAGGGCTACTGAAGAGAGAAATAGTAGAATCACAAAGTTTTATAGAACATATTAGAGATGTGGTAGATGAATCCTTTACCTATTCAGAACTCAGCTGTATCATAAATTCACCAATCCAGAATTCAGTCAATATCTAGGACCTCCACTGCTCCTGCTGAAAAGCTGCTGAAAAGCAATGGAAGTTCATGCTTATTCATAAGAGAGTCCAGTGACTTAACCTTTCAGAAAACTCTGACAAAACAGAGATGTTTCTCAACCCACAATATATTAGGTATAGCAATTAAGGATGGATTTGGGGAGGAGGGCATTACAATATAAACTGACAGCATGAAAACAGACTAACAAAGCAAAATAATAAAATGTAAAAACAGGCACTCCAAAAGCACAATTGTGAAAGTGAAAACACTTGGAATGGAATACTCTCTTACTCTATAGTACATTAACTGCTAGTCAAATAGCTAAGACTAAATCCTAAAAACAACAACAACAACAAAAAAAAAACCGGAAATTAAAAGTGAGTGTGGTCAAAATTCTTAGTGGAAATAGGCAGGCAAATGAGTGCATTAAGCAGTCAAGGGATAGATTCTTCTACTCAGATACAAATCACGCCACATGAGTTCTGAATATAGGAGGCTTTCATGCAACCTATTGATAGGGACATTGGAAATGTCTTCCATAATTTCTTTGGGACTCTCGTTATGTGCACGTCTACCAATAATACAAAATGAGGAAAAGTGGAGCAATCTTTGATAATACCCTCAAGAAGACCTACTGTTTAAACGGAAGGACACTTTGCATACTGTTGTCGTGGGGATTTCGTCCCTGCTGAAACCTGTGGGTGACCACAACTCGATGCGTGAAAGAATCTCACACAGAAACACGCGGGGAAAGGAGAGTCCGGGGCCACGGGACCAATTCCTCCATCTCAGGAAAAGGCTCCATGGGTCGCTTAGCCGGGGTTTTTATTAGAAGCTTCAGGACATATTTACATTGGATTGATTATTCATGGGATTAAGCAGAACAGGGATAGGTTTACTCATTAGCAGAGCATTAGGATGTAAATTCAGGTCTGGTGGCAGACAGGACCAGGGTAATATAATATGCAGGGCTCAGCAAGCCAGAATTTTTTAAGATACATCTTTGCCAAATTCCTATTAGAGAATTCCTATTCCACAGACATGATCCACACTTGCCCACACGGGAATCACACGGAGCTGCGCTCAAAATGTGTAAATTCTCAGGACTGCATGTTTACACGTGTGTGGAAAACACTGCTACATACTGTGAGAAGTCCAGCATGGCTCCGGGAAATAGCCGTGTGTTCCCGGAGATGTGCCACCATTATCTACTCAATGGCCGGCCCCATCTTTCACAGGCAGCACTATTTGCAAAGTGCCCTTCCTCTTGGACACAAAAAGGAATCGATTTTGGAGAGGTGGCTGAAGACATGGGTGGGTGCTCATCTCTCTTACAACCAGAATATACATTCTATGATCATGTGAAAGCCCCCATAATTGAAGAATCATAGGGACCTTCCACATATTCATTACAAAGGACTTTTATTGTTGCTGTGTTATCACAACTTTCTTCCTCTGTCCCATAAGTACTAAGTGCTCCCTATATCCTAATCCACATGTCCAACCACTTCCCCTCAAATGCATGGAGGGGAGCTCAGAACGTATTTTCCTAAGTCTGGACTGTGGTCAGCAGTGGTTTGCTAAGACACAGTGGGAAGCCAGAATCCAGATGGCCAAGGCAAAGCTAGGTGCCCTCAGTCGGGGCCTGCCCTGCCAGAACAGCCCTCACATGGTAAATGTCTGGTAGCGGGGAGTTAGAGTGGAATCCCGGATCAGAAGGTAGGCAAGAAGTACAAAAACTGGACATGCCAGTTTCGGGGGTCTGGAAACAGATTGGGGAGCCTACCTTAGGGCTATTCAGGTACTAGTTGGAAAAGCCAAGGAGTGGATCAAAACTGGATAACAGCCACAGGACAAACAGAAGTTAGAGGTCAAAACAACATAGCAAGTCTTTCTCCTTCAACCTGCCAAATACCTAATTTTAATGGCTGACATATATTTCTGTACTTCACTTCTTTACTTCATTAACTCCCCCTTTCTTGGCATTAAAAAACAAGTCTTCTGCGAAACAATATAGTTGGCAAGTAGAAGTAGGCAGACATCTCATGGGGACTTTTCTGAAGATTATCCATTTTCATAAATTATTCTCAGATTGCTCTATCCATTTTAAGGAGTGAAGAGTCATTTGGGAACATATTTGATCATCAAAAAAATTTTTTTTGGTGCTTTGCGTTTAGAACGAATAAAAGTTAATGGAAATTTTATTAAGGTTGACAGTCCACTATGAACTTCAATGTACAGCAAGCTGAGCTGGTAAAATGCTCTTTTAACAGGAAAGAGAAATGGGACAATTGAACTAACCCATCATATCACTTCTCAATGGTGGCTCTCCTGGGAGAGGCTTTGTTAAAACCTGTTTGTCATGTGCTCTGGGCTCTTTGATGGTTTTCTTTCTTAGCTTTGGACTGCAGGAACATATTCAAGATATAGCTTAACTCTACAACGTAACATCTGCTATGGGGTTTCGAAACCACAAAGCAAGCACATTTAATGATTCAAAGTTCACAGCTTTATCAACAGCAACAACTGTTCACAATCAGAGTCAACATGCCATCACCACATGTTATTGACGTGATTGTAAATGGTGCTGATGATTACCACATTCGCATGGTACCTTCCCCAAAGATCTGTTATTCAAACACTAATTAATGAATCCTCTCTGGGCCGGTGTGAAGAAATACTATAGCTCTTTAGTTGGTTGGTTTTACAGGCAAGCGTGTTAAATGACTCTGCTAACTTTCTCCACTCACCACTCTTGTTATCTTTCAACTCTCCACTGCTCCAGCGCCTGTGCTTCCCGAGGCTAAGAGTATTTCATGTCAAAAGGGAAAAGCACATGCGGCATGACATTTGGATGCAGCGCTTCTGAAACGTGTATTCAACAGTATAATGAGATGCTCAGCTCCCGTGCAAGGGTTTGTCAAACAAGCTCGGGGTTGAGGCATCCAGTATCCTCCTCGAAGGTTCGCAGGAACATTATCCTATTAAAGGCTCTAAGAGTTTCCACAGAAAGGGTCTCTTTTCATTTGAAGTTGAGATTTCAGGAGAAGGATAAAAGGATTTAGAAAATAATTGAGAAGTGAGAAGGAATATGGAAGAGTGGGTAAATGATAATTGTGTTTGAAATGACAGGTTCATGCAAGGGAAAGGTAGTCAAATGAAATCCCCGACTTGTTCAAAAATGCTTAAGGCAACAAGATTTCTTTGGACGACGAGAATGCCTTGCCTAGGGTGGTGATTTAAAGTCTGCTTCTGACTCTGATACTAATTAACTGAATGGCACGAGTCATTTAATCTCTTTGGGATTCCTTTTCCTCTTTAAATAAGATAAGATTAATCTCATTTTTGTAAGTTTTTTTCTTTTTAATATATACTTGAAAGCCCCTTAAATTTTTGGTAATGTCCTAGTATGAACTTAGTTTTATATGGAAGAAGGTGATGCTTTCATGGGCAAAAGAACATTTTCTTCATATTGTAATTTTTTAAAAAACAAAAAGGCATGTCGGGAGAGCACAATGTTGTCATTTCCCTTAGTGACTTCATCACAGTCCAGACCGTAGCCCTCACAACTGCAGCCCTCGCAGGTTTCCAGTGGGTTTACTTGCAGGAGCGTACTCAAATTCACAGACCTCTGTGAGTGCTCACTGCAGCTTCGTGAGTGTGTTCTCTCCTGCTGAGTCTAGAGGAGAAGCCACAGCATCAGAAGAGGTCTTGGGGCCCATGGAATCATAAGACATGGCGTTTGCTTTGTAACTCAAGTGTTTTGGCAGCAAGGAGCCATGACTACCCCAAAGAGTAAACTTAGTCTTGGGACAGCCTAAGTCACAGCCTGAAGCCAGCAGCCCCCTTTCCCTGAGTATGAGCCTCTGAAAGTCTCCTCTTCTGAGGGTCCATGGCTGACCAATCTCTTTGTTGATTTCTATTTTTTAGGATTTATGCATATAAATCCCTACGATGAGGTCTTCTTCTGGCCCTGGTATGGGAGACAGTCTATCTTCCTTAAAGTCTTTAAAAATATATCTCTAAACTCTTCCATTATTTTTTGGTTTTATTTTTTAACTCTCAGAAGGCAAATCTTCCTGCTTGCTTTAAAGCCAAGATCTTTGTAGGGGTGAGGGCACGTTGCAATCCTCTCGTCATCCATACGGAAGTCCACATTTTTATATTCTGGGGGAAAATAACTGAAGGACTTCTATAAACCCCAAGCAAATTCTTCACTTGTCTCACCTTTAACTGAGATGATATTTGTGAAGGGCTTTGCTTCAAGCCTGGTACACAGTGTTTAGTAAATGTAAAACTGAAAAAAAAAAAAACAAAAAAACCCAAACAAATAAATAAGAGCCACCAGCAGGGGTTGGAAGGTTAAAGGAATAAATTCTTTGCCCAGCTATACTATACTATTATTAAAGAGAACAGAAGCAGATAAGGGCTCTTTTGATTATCAGTTACCTTATCATTAACCTAAGAGTAATCTCTCTTCAAATGAATTATTCTAAGGAACAAAAGAAATAATGCACAACATAGGAGTGTGCTTATAAGTTGTAAATGCTTTTTAAATGTAAGATACATTACAGTTATTCAGTTTGTTGTATTATGCAAGAGCATCCTAAACTGTAGATGGTATTGGAAAGTTGCAAATAATAAGAAAAATTAATTTGTGTTAGATCAATCCAATGCATTGAACATTCAGGACCATTTTGGCCCAAAGTGGAGTTAATTGGAATATCAAATCAATATTAAGACCTGAGTTGGTCTTTCTCATAGAGTCCTGACAGGGGTGTGAAAACCAGTGAACTATGTTGTCTGTGGGTAGCCGTGTTATTAGATTGTGATGAATGTGGCTGTTAAACATTTAAGCAAAAAGATTTGCAGCTTTCAGTGCCATAGGGAACAGCTTTCTCTGTGTCCTTACTCAGTCAAGTGATACAAAGCAAACTTGGCTGCTGAATAATTTCATGTAATTGTACCCTGGAGAGCTGAAACATACAGGAAGGAGGTCTTTTGTGTACAAGTACCCATTTAAGAAACTACAATGGAAAATGAATACATCTGTTGGTGAACGCTTACCTGCAATTATCTTTAGCTGAAATTTCCAAATGTTGAACATAATGAAAATTCCCTGGGTGGAAAAATGTCCCTGGTTAGCTTCAGTAGCTACTCGTTACTCTCTAAATGTTCTTAGCAGGCAAACTGAGCAAAAAAGAAAGCTCTTTTATGAAAATATTACCTGCAAGCACGGGGGCAGGTTGGCTAGTCTGTTGCAAGCAGTAATTCCTCCAAAGAGCCTTGTGGTTTTGTGAGGGGTGGGGGCAGTTTCCCTCCCTCCCTCCCCTGTCTGAGGCCTTAAGAGCCATGTGCTTGATTTGGGGGAACCTTCCTGTCAATATCCTAAACTGGAATTAATTGGTGTGGGAGACAGTTTCAGGTGAACAGTTAGGATTTTCTTTCTCAGTAGAGGTGTTAAATATTGTACACCGCACGTTACACATATATCACGCTTTATAACTGCTCATTAGCCCACACGCTAGACCCAGGGAGTGCTCCACGCTATTACCCTCCTGTGGTAGCTGAGAGAAAACTAAACAGAAAGGGGGTGCCCTGGGCCACGCTCTGTGTCAAAGGTAGAAGTGGAACTCACTAGCTCTTACCCATGAATGAGACCAAAGGCTTTAGACAACTAAATACTTCAATGCTCACAGAGAGAGCTAGCCTTCTGTTCCTTCTCTTGTCCAACTTCTTTCCTCAACGCCCCGTCGGAGCTTCTCCCGGTCGTGGCATCGAGCTGGTCCCTTTGTGAAATTCCCAGGGTGCACCTCATCTCTGTTTCCCACATTGAATGCCAAGATTCTTTGCTTATCCTACTCTTGTTGTTGCTGGTTTCTCTTCTTTCCTCTCCCTGCCCCCCATTCTACCTTTGGGTGACCGTGGAAATCTCCTCATGTTTTATCCTCTATGTTCCATTTTTGCCTTATTGCCTCATCACTTATTACTATATTGCTTCTTAATTATTATAGCCAGCAATCTTCTGGTGCTCTGACCTTTCTCCTCAGAACGTTTCAGTGATCTGAAGGAGCAGTTCCCAGACCCCTCACTTGTAGACATGCTGTTTTGCATCCACTTATTTCCACCTCTTCTTATTGACCATCTGAACAGCCATCAGAGAATGGCTGCACATTTAAAATGCTGCAATTCACTAGAATATTTTAAGTGATTTTAATAAAGATAACAGAAATATAAAAAATAATTTTGATAAAATTTTAAGTAAAAATACACTGCAAATTATGTTTATTATGATTCAATTAATCCATATGCCTATGGACAAAGACTGAAATGGAATACAGGAAACAATAATACAGATGCTTTTGGTGACGAGAGTATCAGAGCTTCCAAATGTGCAACACTTGTGTGATACTGTTACACTCTTTTGAGAGTAATCATCATTGTGACCCAGTCTCTGACTTATCCCTTTTCTCCCTACCCAAAGTAGTAGTACCTTTACTTACATGGCTTCCTCTGGTTCAGATTGAGGTCTCTTTCTTTCAGTTCACAATTTGGAAAATCTAAAAATTCCATCTCTGAATAAAAATAAGGATCAGGACTCAAGATAAATTACTATAAGGAAAGGTTATGAGGTTAAATTTACCAATATAATTGGTAATGTTGTCATTCTTTTAATAATTCAGACTTAACAATTTTAATTTATTTGTCTACTTTAATTTAAAAGTTTGAACTGGAAAGAAAATTTGTTTCTCGTATTGCCTTTTTCTCTGTCTAGAAAACCACATGCTCTAAATGGAAAAGAGCTTGTAAGCACCAGAAAGGCAGGTAGTACTGCTCTCTGGTAATAAGATGCTTCACTCTTACGGTTTATTTTTCCTACATCTGTGGGATTAGGTGTCTTTCAAAGTAGCTGTTTAAAAAAACAAATGCTGCTGTTCAGGGCAGTGTGAAAAAACTTCCTTAGACAAAAGAACGAGTGCCTTGTTTTTCTTCTGGAGCAATGAGGCATAAAACACTTCGACACTAATTTCATTTAATTGTTCTTTTGCTGTTGTCATCTATGTCTCAATATTAGCCTTTTCTGACCCTGCAGTGTGGTCTCTGGAAGTGTGTGCTTGAAGGGTTCCCCTAGGGCTTAGCCCAGTTCCTGCAGAAGCCCCGGGCCGGCCCTAGTTAACAGGTCTCACTTCCTTCAGTTCTATGTCCACTTCTTAGCTGGAGGCTTAGAGATCCAGGCATTAGAAGCGCTGGGTCTGATGCTGAGCATCCAACTGTTTGACTGTATGCTCAAGATAGGGGAAAGATAAAACTCTCTGGGTTCTAAACATCCTCAGAGGCCTGGGATTTTAGTTCTGGATCCAGTCTTGTTGGACAGTTAATGCTGAGAACGCAAAAGTGACTCGTACCGCGAATGTGGTGCCTCGGTGCCAGAGCCGAGCCTTCCCTGAGCTGAAAATGGAATGGTTCAATGTTGCATGCAGGTTATTAAAGATTCTGCTTACTTTACAATGGTCTGTTAACAGCTCTAATGTCTTTAACATGTGCAGCCTATTGACTTTTAAGTAACATTTTATTGAAGTAACTGCCGCGCTTATTAGCCCGTAAGATTTACGCTTCATTTTCAGTCCTGAATCTGGGGGAAGGGGCAGCCTTCCCTTAACTGGCGAGGAGGGAGTGCTGTGAGATAAGAGATGTTCAGTGTGAATGGGAACATCTGTGGTGCAGTGGGGTGAGGAAGAGAAGCAGCAGTCTCCTAGGATTTGGAGTGTGCCAAAAGGTCACAGAGAAACAATCACATCTTCATTAATGGGACTAAGATTTGGAGAAAAAAATATTTGCAGATGTGGCCGGTGTGAATGGCTTATGTCGTGGTTGTACTATTTCATGGTTTCAGGTGGATAGTTAATTTCAGTGAGTGCGAAATTTCACATAAGTGAACGTACAGAGAACTAAGGACTGACACCTAAGTGTTCCATGCTGCTCTTACTGAGGCATTTTGGAAAAAGAAAAGATTTGCCCATGTGATATCTTTTCACTGTTGCTGTTACCTCTTGACACACAAGGTATCATGCCACAGCACGTATAGGTCATTGTGCACAAGATAATTCAATATACAAATCTACAAAAATCTAGAAGAAAATAGCATGAGGACTAGTTGGCATTCACTTGACCCCAGGATTTGGGGGGATTAGCAAAAAATTAGCTGTAGGATATAAAGGAAAACTTTAGTGCATTTAAAATAAAATTTGTTTTATATTAAGTGTGTTAGAAATACATTTGTAAACAAATATCTGTATAGATCTTTTCTCTTTCCTTGTTGCCGAGGAAAACAGTTGTACAAATATGAGTTTATCTAATAAAAGAGAATCTTCCCACATAACCATGAGCTCAGTACAGGAGGGGAGAAATGAAATCTTCCAATGACTCTACCAAAGAGCACAGAATGCAGAGAGCCAAAGCCAGGTCACGAGGGCAGGTGTGAACATGACTCTCGCAATGATCTGACGTGTAACGGTTTATGGACGGTGCTGTGTTTCTCATTTTTCAAGTTGTGGCTCAGAAAGCAACCGAGCACAAGGCAGAATTTTCTCATAACTTTTCCAGACCAGAGATAAGGCTTTCTTGAACATTTATGGGAAAAACTAAAAGACAGATAAGAAGCTACAGCTAACTCTGAGTCAGTACTATTTCTTCTGCTTTGAGACACAACTCTGCCTTTCTGAGAAATCCTATCACCCGTGCTTGAACTGACAGAAAACTGTCTATCATAACCACGGGGCTTAAATTACCAGCTTTTCAGGTCTGCAGAGACTTTCAGAAATGTACTAATATATTCACAACAGGAGGAAAGTGCCAACAGAAACAGATCCTGAATTGGTTCCCAAATAGAACGACAAAGAATGTCCACCAGACCACACGCAACTCGGTCCCCTGCAACATACACTTGTTTTGCTTCACCCACCTATCAGCAACCCGGGAACGCTTCAGGAGGGGACTAGATGGCTCCTGCTACTTAATTAAATTTTGCACTTAGCTCAGGGACTCAGAATCTATGTTGTTAAAAAGCATTTCTTCCAAGTAGTTCAGTTTCCAAGAGATGTTTAGTTTAAGAAAAAATAAGGGGCGGGGGGAGTAGGGACAGCGTGCACATAAGAGTTAAGTGTATATTTGAAATTGCATGCTGGTATATATAACATCTGTGCATAAATTGCATATAGATTTCTCATTTAAAAAAATTCAGAGCAGTTTTTAAATTGCATTAAATTGTTTAAGACAGCTTTTCAACTGCTGTGCAGCTGAATTTTAGTAATTAGTTGTTGTGTGCCATGAGATGAAAAAAGTTGAAAATCGCTGGTTTAAGATAACAAAGCATTACAGTAAGACTAAGATAACCTCTCTATGCAGAAAGCTGGGAAGTCAATACAAATTTAATAAAGTCAGTTTCCAGTCTGCTGTTTTCTGGAAATAGAATCTTTTACAGAGATTGTGAAATCTCAGGGGCTGGCATCAACTGGGAGGACTTTTTATATTCATATTATATATCCTGAAAACTCTTGATTCTGACCAGAGCAAGCGAGGCAAAGCTCCACCTAAAATAGCTGCAAAAGTTGTGAAGCTAGCTGCCTTGCCTAAAATCTAAACACTACGAAGCACAAAAATGAAATGCTACATCCTGGAAAACATTTGTGGTGTCTTACTTAACTTCTGATTAATTGTAGATATGCCCCATGTAAAAACAATTGCTATAAGGCTGAAAAAGATTGGTGATTATAAATGCCAAACATTTCAGAAACTGAGTTTTTTCAACCTTGGTTAATGCTTTAGTCCTAACACCTTTAATAAAATCAAGGTGACAGACCATGAAAACATTTACTTCAGAACTCCAAGCAAATCTGATACTATTGTTGAAAGATGCCTGGGGGCACGTGGACTAGTGATCGGCAGAAGAGGAGGCCAGGGAGGTGGCAGAGGTGTGCAGTCGCTCTGCCTGGGACCACGGCTTCCTCAGAGGGACTGCAGGGCTTTGAAACGTTAAACCTGCTAACAGGGAAGGCGCTGGAGAGCAAATCCTACGCTGATCATGGTAAAAAGATTGTTATCCTAAGGCAAATGTATTTTCTCATACAAATTAGATTATTTTTCTGATACTAAGTAAAAGATGGTTTCAAAATTAGTCCCTGTGCAACATGAAGGAAGCTGAAACGTGACCCCAACTTTTTCCACACCGCAGTTCCCCACTCACGCCTCATCCGCTGGTCAAGCCTGGACCCTGAGAATGTACACAGGCTGTTTCACAGCTAACTAAAATGCTGATTGTTAATCACACAACCTTTTTATACTTCCAGATTGTGCATTTCATAAAACAACAAGAAGTAGTTTTGTAACTCCCTGGATGGGAATCGGGGAGTAATAAAACTTAGATCATTTCAGGGACCTGAGAGATTTCTATTTAGCAATTTTGGTGTTATCTAAGAAAAGAATAGGTTCTGATCCATTTCCATTATCAGGACTCCATTGTTTTTACTGGCTAAAACTAGATATAAAAATCACAGTGTAGTTATTTCATAATGTTGGGATCGGTGTTTATCTCTGAGCTTATTCTTTTTTATTTTCTACTGGGCTGTGATAGCTTTATGAAAAAGTCCCTATATGTAATGAAGGTTGACGATATAGCACTTCAGGGACTTCAGAATGCCAAATATTTGGATATTTCCCAAAGAGTGATTACTTTGGAGAGAGAATTGAGGTCTGATGTTGCACAAGTAAAAGTAAAATTATTGCTCTGGGTAAAAAAATACTATGTTCCTTGAGAAAGCGACCAGTTTCCTATGTTGCTGCATCAAATGAAGTCTAAAAAGCTGTAGTTGTCTTTGTTCTCAAATGAGAAGAAAAATAATTTTTCTTATTATTATAGCAAAATTTAGTCTAATTGTATAAGATGAGTTATATCTGAAAAATAAGTGAATTTATAGCCAAATGAAAATGTCATTTGAAACAAAGAAAAACAGTTGTTTTACAGTGGTGTTTACTTTTAATGTTTTAAATAGTCAAAATGTGGAAGATTATTTCTAAATTTAAGCCCATGCAAATGCTGCAAAACTGTCTTAAAGAAATTGGAACTACTCCATATGTTCATAGATCTATTCCCATCCCTTCCTCTTTCACACTATTTAATACCATATTACGTAATTCTATTGAGAGGTTGGATATCCATTATTTAGAACTATAGTTATCTCCAATTAAAACTATCTTAATTTAAAGCAATTTTAATGAAATTATACACTACCATCTCTTGTTGAATTCTGAGAAAATTTTGTCAAAATTTGAATCAAATATTTAATTTCTATAAAATCATGTCTTCTATTTATGTTGCTATCTACAAATACAATCGGTATTATTGATTAAAGAAAATCTGTTCTTTCATCATTATCCTCTAATTTGAAGATTATTTTTAAATTCTCTCTCTCTGTGTATATATATGCAATGCGTGTATATATATGTATGTGTTTGTGTGTATATATGTATGTGTGTGTATATATATACATATATATAATCATGCTGTTTTCTGTATAGAAGAAAAAAGCATTCCATTTCATTTATCTATGAATTTAACATATCTGTTGACTTAAAGTTCAAAACAGATGAAAACAAATAATTATTTGGGATATTGGAAGAAAAACCTAATAAAATAAATTTTTTATACAAACTATCAGAATCATGGCAATTTCTTTTTAAATAAGTTTATTTATATTGTTAATCATATTAAGACAATTGTATGACTCTCTCTAGAGATTGGAGCCTTATAAAGACTTAATGACTCTTTATTAATTTTGGATATTAACCCCTTATCAGATGTACTGGAAAATATGTTCTCCCATTCTGTGGGTTGTCTTTTTACTTTGTTGATCTTTTCCTTTGCTGTGCAAAAACTTTTTAGTTTGATGTAGTCCCATTTGTTTATTTTTTCTTTTATTTCCCTTGTCTGGGGAGACATATCTGATAAAATACTGCTAGGAGCAATGACCGAGATTTTGTTGCCTATGTTTTCTTCTATGATATTTATGGTTTCAGCTCTAATATTTAAGTTTTTAATCCATTTTGAATTTATTCTTGTGCGTGATATACATATGTGGTCTAGTTTCATTTTTCTGCATGTATCTGTCCAATCTAACACAAAACAAGAAGCAACAAAAAAATTAAAAAATGGGCAAAGTACCTGAGTAGACACTTCGAAGAGGACATACAGATGGCCAATAGACATATGATAAGATGCTCAATGTCACTAATCATCAGAGAAATGCAAATTAAAGCCACAATGAGATATCACCTCACACCTGTCAGAATGGCTATCATCAATAAATCAACAAACAGCAAGTGCTGGCGAGGATGTGGAGAAAGGGGAATCCTTTTGCACTGTTGCAGCTTGGTGCAGCCACTGTGGAAAGCAGTATGAAAGTACCTCAAACAATGAAAAATAGAACTGCTTTTTGACTCAGCAATCCTGTGTCTGGGAATATATCTGAAGGAACCTAAATTTGAAAGAACACCAGCACCCCTATGTTCATCGCAGTGTTACTTACCAAGATATGGAAGCAGCCCAAGTGTCCATCAGTAGTTGAGTGGATAAAACAACTACGGGACATTCACACAATGGAATACTACTTGGCTGTAAAAAAGAAGAAAATTTTACCTTTTTCAACAGTATGGATGGACCTGGAGAACATTATTCCAAGTGAAATAATAGCCAGTCAGAGAAAGAGAAATACCATATGGTTTCCCTCATATGTGGAATCTAATGAACAAACTAAAATAACAAGCAAAATAGAGATAGACTCATAGATAGAGAGCAGGATGACAGCTAAGCAGGGGGAGGGTAGGGGGTGGAGGGACTGAGCAAAAAGGATTCATGGACGTGGACAGCAGTGTGGTGACTGCAGAGGGGAGGAGGTATAAGGGGGTTAAATGGTAACAGAAAAAATACAATAAAGTTTTTTTAAAAAGACAGTGACTCTGAAGATTGTAATGTGTGTATATATTATTTTAACCAGTTCAATACTCAGTTCTTAATTTTAAGAAGATGTTTGATTACTTCACCCTCCACAGTTACTTCAATCACAGAGTCTGTATGGCTTTCAGTCTCCATGGCAAACACAGTCACAACATAAATCTGTAGAGAGTTTTATCATTTTCAAGGCATTTTCACACACATATCCTTGAGGGTGGGCAGAGTTGCTATGCTGTTCCACAGAGGAGAACACTGAAATATAGAATAGTCAAGTGGCCTCCACTAGATTCCAGATCCCAGTAACTGAATTGGAAATACAAGTCAAGCATTAAGACACCCAGCCTAGATTTAGTGATTTGAAAGACTGGTAAACATGCATAGATGTGTCAGCTCCCCAAGGCCTGGAAAATCTTCATAGATAGCAATAGTGTAAATGAATTTTAACATCTTCTTCCCAGATAGTTAATTCCAACTGTGTGAAAAATCATTCACACAGATTGTGTCTAAAAACTTTTAAAGATAGAGCATATTGACGTTGGTGGTAAGACATGGGGCTAGAACGAGGAAGTGTTTGGAACTATTGAATCCAAGTCAAAGTGGCCATCAATAGGCTGGAAGTCCCACGTTCTAAGAGTTATCCCACCCAGTATAGCTCTGATCAAGTTTAAATGCTAGTTGTACCACTGCTAAATCTGCATCTAGAGCAAGCTATTCAGTGTGAGCCTTAGTTTCCTCATCTCTAAAATGGGGACAATACTACCTCATTTGTAAGGATTTTTGTAAGCATTAAGTGAGCAAATGTGAGAGCAGTGGAACAGTTTATTAATCCCAAAGTTGCCATAATATATTATCTCAAACTGGATAATTTAATATGATATAAACGTATTCTCTCACAGCTCTGGAGGCCAGAAGTCTGAAATTAAAGTATCATCAAGGCTGCGTGCCTTCTGAAGAATCTAGGGGATAATCCTTCTTCCGGCTTCTGGTGGCCCCAAGAATTCCTTGGCTTGTGTCTATATGACTCCAGTCTACGTCTCTTTTTTTCAGATGGCTTTCTCCTCTGTCTCCATTTCAAATATCCCTCTGCTTGTCTCTTATAAATATACTAGTCATTGAATTTAGGGCCCACACAGATAATTCAGGATGATCTCAATTTTGAGATTCTTAGTTTAATTACATCTGTATAGACTCTTCACAGATAGTATGGATTAAGACATGGATATATCTTTTTCGGCAGCCACTATTTAATCCATTACAGTGCCTGGGAACTCCCTACCTCTTACTATATTTGATTTAGATTAGATTATAAAATGTGGTCAATTGTAGAGCGATTAGCTCAGTGGTTCTCAATCTTGACTGAACATTAGACTCACCTGGGGCACATTTTAAAACCCCGATATCTGGGCTGCATTATACACCAATTAAGTCAGAATCTCTGGGGGTAGAACACAAGCTTCTGTATTTTCTAAAGCTCTCTGGGTAATTCCAATGTACAAAGCTAGGAATTGCTGGACGAAGGTGCAATTGGAGGTTGAGTTTTCTGGATTAAACCAGAATCTTAGGGCTTTACTTGTTCAACAAATGTAGTATTCTGGGTGTAGGAACATAAAAGAGTTCATTGTTTTATCAGCTCCCCCATGCAAATCCTATTGCTGGAATCCTACACACCATTACTGCCTGTGCTTTGTGCCAACTCTCATTTGTAGGGACAGAGTTTAACAGAGGGTTTAAAGTAGGACTTGATGGAAATGAGGTAAATCAAGCTTCAATTTCATGAATTTACTTAAGAGCACTCTTTGTAATAGGGCAGGATCTAGACATACCCTCTTGTTTCCAAATCTAAATTAAATGAAGGCTTTGGGCAATGTTGGGGACACTGTATTGCTGGAAGAATACTTTTTGAAAGTTCGTAAGTGTAGCTTCCTAATTAAAACACCACAGTGGTTTTTTGTTTGTTTGTTTGCCAGAGGTCTTAGGGTGTTAATTTGTGTAGGAGATAGTTGCTCTGTTGGGCTATCCAGACTGTTTAGTAAACTTCTCTTTTAGTTTTCTTTCAATTTCATTCAGTTTCACATGCTGACCTTCTCCTTAGATTACAGATTTCATTTCATAGCAAAACACCAGAAGAAACTTAGGAAGAAAACCTGGCATGGTGCCACTTGCCTCAGGAAGCCAGCATACATCACGATCAAATACCACCATGATCCAAAGCTTATACACGAGCCCCTGGTGATATGCATGTTATATTGAAAGTATTTCTGTTTTCTACCGGCTTGACTATTCAGTCACCAAATGCAAGTCTTCAAGAAGTTCCATCAGTGATCCCTTCTGTCCTTATAACCTTACCATGTCCTCTGTGAAAACATGATCCCAGAAGCCAGTCTAAGACCTTCTAATCCTATAAAGAATGTACGAGGTCTGTCCAGAAATTATCCACCAATGTAATATGAAAAATAAAGGCATTTATTGAAGAAGATACAAGATACAAGAAACATTGTACAAAGGACAATGACGCCTCAGTCCCCTTCAAAGTAGGCATCTTGGGACCTCACACAGTTCTCCCAGTTGCCATCAGCTGCCCTGTTGTATTTTCCTGAACCTCATCTATGGTCTGAAATCTCTTCCCTTTCAAAGGTGATTTTAGTTTTGAGAAAACCTGGAAGTTGCAGGGCACCAAATCTGGACTGAAGAGGGGCTGAGTCATCTGGGTGATTCTATGTTTCACCAAGAAACTCTGCACGAGACATGATACATGAGCGGGAGTGTGGTTGTGATGAAGCTGCCAATCGCCAGTTGCCAATAGCTGCTGTCTTCTGAATCATCCGAATAGTTTCCTCAGAGCAATGTTCAAGCTTGACACAAAATATGATGCAGATTCGTTGCTCTATTTGCTCAGGCATTTTGAATGCAACAGCCACACAGTGCACATGCTCACTCAATGGCATCTACTGCCCCCACCAACTAGTACAGTGAAGTCGTCATGGTTTACACATGTGCATTCCAGTCCACTCTCCTCAACTGCCAGGTTACATGGATATTGTGCAAACCATTTTCATTATATTAACAATGGTTGGACTTTTTCTGGACAGACCTCATATACCTTATAAAGCAGAGTAAGGTACTTATCTCAGGATTATTTTCTTTTAGAACACACCTTTAAATCAGTCATAACACCCCAAATTGTAAAATTCAGGCATACATTGATATATATTTTAAAATATCAGAATGATGGATCTCAAGTCTTGAAATCAGACAATGGAGCTGTCCCCCTACTCTTCCTGCATATTAGCCTACACCCTGGCCTGGCAGTTTTGGAGCATCCATAGAGTGCGCTGGTTAAAAGCTACCCACATGCACCCTGCCATCTACAGCATCGGAATCTCATCGGCTAAATTGGAATTAAGGAGACTGAAGTCCACTTGGGAAGGGAATGTGGATCCTGGGAAACTTGAGTCTTTGGGCCCGGACAATCAGGTGGGAGTTTATGAACTCGAAAATTACCATCCTCAAGGAGATGGATAAAAACATGTAAAATCAGGCCTGGCTGGTGTAGCTCAGTGGATTGAGCGCGGGCTGGGAACCAGAGGGTCCCGGTTCAATTCCCAGTCAGGGCACGTGCCTGGGTTGTGGGCCAGGTCCCTGATGAGGGCCATGTGAGAGGCAACCATACATTGCTATTTCTCTCCCTCTCTGTCTCCCTCCCTTTCCCTCTCTCTAAAAATAAATAAATTAAAAAAATCTAAAAAAAAAAAACCCATGTAAAATCATTCCATTTATACTTACATAGATAGTAAAATTATATTTAAAAAACAAGAGAATAAATATCACAGAAGTCAGGGTAAAGGTGACCTCTGTGGGAAGGGAGTTGATGTAGTGAAGAGGCGGCGGTACAGAGCTCCTAAAGTAGCGCAGCGTTCTATTGCTTAGTTGGTAGATGGCTACATGTGTGTTTATTTTATTATCATTCTTTACATATATACATGTTTTATGTATTCTTCTCTATGTAAGCTATATTCCACAATTTTAAAAGATAGCAGGATTAACCTGAACTATGGCATAGAAAAGCACCCTATTTTTCTTCTATTTTTTAAAAAAAGATTTTATTTATTTATTTTCAGAGAGAGGAGAAGGGAGGGAGAAAGAGCAATGTATGGTTGCCTCTCACATGGCCCTCATTGGGGACCTGGCCCGCAACCCAGGCATGTGCCCCGACTGGGAATCGAACCGGGACCCTCTGGTTCCCAGCCCGCGCTCAATCCACTGAGCTACACCAGCTGGGTTCTTCTATTTATTTCATACCATATTTTATTTTGACAATATGCTTGATTTATACATTTATGTCAATCATTAAACAACATTAATATCTTTAAGTTGAAAAGTTTTCCTACTCCATCTTTAAAACACAAGGGAAGTTTTCTTCAGGAGGGAGGGCAAAGCAGGGCAAACAATAGCTTTGCTCGTTAAAAAAAGGCTTATTATCATAATCAATTTCTAAAGAAGAGAAAGCCTAAGAGATAAGTAGAGTGGCAGTTCTGTTGACACAAAAGAAGCCACTGTAAGAGAGAGGGTTGGGGCACAGGCAGAAAAATGCCATTTAACTAGTCTTGCTGACCAATTTTCCAGGTGCTTTTTTCTGGGAAGTTTTCCATTATTTAACTTTTCTTTTCTTTACAGAGTTTATATCTTTCTCCCTAACTGCTGCTGGTTTTCACCCCAATTATGCCTGCAAAAGCCATTTGTGAAGTTGGCTGGAAGATTTTTTTGGAAAAAGGGGGTGTGTGGATCCAGAAGTGCTGGACTAGACTCCCGAATCTGGCCCTCTGTCCCAGTTCCCTGCCTTGGGAACGGCCTGCAGAAATGCCTCTGCCAGGGCTTGTTACATTGGCAACTGGAGTTTTTCCATTGTGTGCGGGAGTCTTGAGGACTTATTAATCTTGAAAAATGAACAACGATAAAAATAAATAGTTAACACCAACAGATAGATAGCCTTCGAGTCAGGGTTACTAAAACTTTCTTGTTCTACTAATGTGGACACAAAAGTGGCATGTAGAACTTCAATTAGAGTCTCCCCTTGTGCTCTAAAAAAGTAATTTTGGAATGAACATAGGAAAGACAATGTTCTTTTTACTTTATATAAAAGAGATCACTGGGGTGAAAATGGAGGGGATGTGTAGCTAAAAAATTTAGTTTTTAAGCCATGCAAGAATTTAATTGTCATTTCACAATAACTAGCTTTTGTTCCTAATTTTCTAATCCATTAATGAACACACATTCAAACTGTTTTAATACCCCAGAAGGATTAATTGCATGTATTCTTATTAATTGGTTCTGGCAATTTTAGCAAACCTTTACAAAGTCACAATATTTTGTGTACCGATTTTAGGTATTGAAATTGGTAATTAAACTAGAATTTTCGTGGGGGCGAATTTGGTAACAGAGCCTCACATGACTTTGTTGTGCCAGTATTTACTCTGATCCTCACATATTTTCTACTCTAACTTAAAAAAAAAAAAAAAGACTCTTTTTTAAGTTACATCACAGAGTAGTCAAAGAAGTTCCTAAATTTAGCAATTATTCAAGCGCCAGTACTGAGAAAGTAAATTTGGGATTGCTGGCGTTTTGAATAAACCGAGTGAACAGCACTCATTTACCTTCCTGTAACTAGGAAGAGAATATAGAGTCAAAGAGCGGAGCACACCCTGGCGGCGCCCTTCGCTCATTTGACCATGGGGTGGCGCTCTAAGGCCCAGATTGGCTCATCCTCGTCTTCATCGCGCTATTGTAGGTAGCAAGGAATCAAACTTCTTGAGCTCTGTCTTGTAGGTCTTTGTCACTGTACGTGTAAAATATTTACAGAAAAAACCCACGGACCGTCCAGCACTGATGAAAATAACAAAGCAGTTAGAAATCGGTCGGACATTTGTATATTTAGCAAATCCAAGTATGTTTATACAGGTGATAGAAATGAAGGTTTTGAATAAAAGAAATACTAGCACTATAATTCAAAGTTTGGATTAAATTTCTTTCTCTGAAAATATGTTAGTAAATTAAAGAAAATCCTTCATATTTAACTGGTAATTTTTAACTTTTTAATAAATTACGCCATACAATACAGTTTGAAAATCCAATGTCTCAAAGGGATTTAAAGTCGTCATTGAAGTCAGAGTTAGTGTGTGTGTGTTTTCATGAAAAAAGATTTCAAGCTAACATCTTTGTTTTAGTTTAGCACCTTGCACTATGCCCTGTGAGAAGTATTAAAGAAATACACAAAGTCTTGGAATAAATTACAAATTAAACTCTGTTCCCCTAATAATCTCAATCATTTTTATTGTTTAACTGGGCAGATATATTGCTCTGTGCAAAGAGAAAAAAGAGTGCACTCCATTTTCAAAGGAAAAGAAGCATAGAGGATACAGTTCACAGCTATAGAAATACATATGATTCATTTTAAAACGAAGCTGCCTTTTTTTAATTTGAATTTATTGGGGTGACATTAGTTAGCACAACTATATAGGTTTCAGGAGTACAATTGTGTAATACATCATCTGTATATTGTATTGTGTGTTCACCACCGCAAGTCGAGTAGTCTTCTTAAATGGTCTGGTCTGCCATCAACATCTTCCATTGCCAAGGAGAAAATATTTGCTCATAAGCACAGTTTAGGTCAAGTCATATCTACCAATTTTTTATAGTACTCATATTACTTAATACCACTGGCACTTTCTCAAAATATTGAATGCCCTAAAAAATATGATTGTTGATGACTGTAGCACAACTGTTTTTACCAACATGCTAATTAATCATTGTGCAAGGTAATCATTATTGTAAATAAAATTGTCATGGATATATATGTTTACATATATCATATATGTAATGTATATATGTATATATATGTAAATTCTGTCAAGCAACTATCTTTATGTTTTTAAAGTAAGTTTTCTTTGTATAAAAATAATATATCTGATCTTAACTTTAAAAATGTTTTTGAAAAAGAAGCCTTTATGCAAAATTGGATCAATATAAGCTTCTGTGGTAAAAATTCATTGGACATAAACATAAGTTTCTTTTTGTCTGGGGGTTTAACTCTCTACTAAGTAGATCTACTTGGATCAATTTTGAGATGCTACATTTCTGTAAATATAAAAGCCACCTCCAGAACTATTTGTTATCCAATTAATGTCATGTTTACATACTCAACAGATTTGAAATATTAAACGTTTAAATGTTGATATTTTGTGTTATTTTCTGCACGAGTATTTGGATTTGAAATGGAAACCAAGAGCTATGCTGGTTAAAATGTTTATGTCCCAACTAACAAAGCGCCCTTCTTTTTAAGAGGCTTGTGTATTTAATTTTGTGCATTAAAATGAGTGCCCCACATGAAGGATAAAAAAATATATTTTCTATGATGTCAAAATAAGGGGTGAAAACATGAAGCTGTAAAAGTTGATGCTTGTATACAGAGTTAAGCGTATGATGTCTCCTTAGAAATTCTCTGTGTTTGGGCATGAACTTTTCCACAGGTTTCCAAGCAGTCTCTTTTTTGAACTTTTTGTTTACACACACCATAATTCCTTACTGAAGAAAAACTTTTCCTTTTTTAAAAAAATTGCCAATAAGAAAATAAATAAGAATTTTCATAACATAAAACTAAATTTTCACACTTAGCCTGTCAAAACTAACAAAACAGTTTCAAGCAGCTGTTTTAAAATCCAACAACCGTTTTCATTGAACCAAATTTCATCTTTATTTTTTTTCCAATGTTACTTAAACAACATTTAAATCCAGTCAGATAACAACTTGGGAAATCGAAGTATTATATTCTCACATCAAAGAAAGGCATTTCTTCAATAGGGCAGTTTTTAAGGGTTCCATATTAGAAAGAACAAGACCCTTTTAACTGAGAGCGTTACTGAAGGTAAGAAAGTCACATACTCTTAGAGTTCTCCGTTCACTACCACAGTCAAAGGAAGACAGGCAAAGAGAAATTGTCTAGGCCTCCAAAGGGCAGTGACCACGACGAAGAACTTGTTTTTTGTAGCACCCAGTCCACAGCCTGGGGCAGGGCAGGTGGGTGTTGCCTAACAGAATTTGTCTGGTGGAATGAGCAGCACGATGGAAGTCCAACCCTTCT
Source organism: Micronycteris hirsuta (assembly GCA_004026765.1). Taxonomy (NCBI): domain Eukaryota; kingdom Metazoa; phylum Chordata; class Mammalia; order Chiroptera; family Phyllostomidae; genus Micronycteris; species Micronycteris hirsuta. The sequence continues at coordinate 19,655 of PVJI01006016.1, read as the reverse complement.
GCTCTCCATCTGTGGATGTCTGTCATTTGGGGACAATGACCAGCACTATATTTTCTTAACCCAATATGGACAGAGAACGTGTTTGGATTGTATTGTGTGACATCCCCTTCTCTATGGAAAAGGCCCAAGAGGGGAAGGGGGTGGGGTTGCGCTTTTTAAGGATGGGTCTAATGGGTTCAGCTGTTATCACACTTTGCTGATAGTAATCACTCGTTTTATGGTTTCTTTTCCAGCTGCTCCGAAAATTCATTGCGATGTCTTCTAGGTTTATTTTTAATATCCTGTAATTCAAAGATCTAAGAAAGAAGAGTTGAAATAGAAATCCATGTTCCAATATTCTCTCTGTTTTTTTTCCTCATGGGGAAGAAGGGATTTAGGATTTGGACACATTCCTCAAAATCCTTTCTGGAGAAATGTGTTCTTTTTTGTAGGGAAGGAGCCAGATTGCAGCACATTTATAGGCTTATTCAGTTGATGGAGGGGTGGGGAAAATATCCCATGTAAACGTGCAAAAAATTTTTTTTAAATAATTTCTTTCTTTAGAGCATTTATAATGAAAACGTTTCCTTTTTGATAGTGGTTGAAAAATAGTATTCTGTTGGCATTTTGGGATTTCTAGATTTCCTAAATAAAGTATTTTCTCTAAACTCTGTTGTTCTAAAATGAATGTAGTAAAGGTTAAAAGAGAATAAATAGCTGTGAAAGCTGCAGAGCCCATTCACACCTAGGAAAGCTAAAATGTGGGGGTGGGGAGTGGGTGTCCCACCTGTGCTCTCTCTGAAAATACCTTGATTTACATTTTTAAGTAGACTTACATCAGGGAAAGTATAAGGTGTCAGTTTTCTCCTGTCAGAGCAATCCTTTGAAGAGCTGGATCTAAGAAATAATTCAGCTAGAATTATAAGTTGTTGTTTCTACATTTTCTACTATATAGCAGTCATTTTCACTGTGTAACAATCCTTTTGGTCATTTTTAAGTTCTTTAAAAGCCATAAATAAATAAATAAATAAATAAATAAATAAAAGAAAGAAGGAAGGAAGGAAGGAAGAAAGAAAGAAAGAAAAGAAAGAAAAGAGAGAAAGAGAGAAAGAGAGAGAGAGAGAAAGAAAGAAAGAAAGAAAGAAAGAAAGAAAGAAAGAAAGAAAGAAAGAAAGAAAGAAAGAAAGAAAGAAAGAAAAAGAAAAAGAAAATCTGCCTGTAAATCAGAAAGACCCAGTTGCGTGATTTCAGTGGGGGGTAGTTTTCCTGTCCGTCCACTGTCACCACAGCTGTCAGCAAGAGACCTTAAACATCCTAATAGTCACCAGGGATCAGATTGTTCCTTAACTAATTGTTTAGATCAGCTCATCTACATCCATCATCTCTGTAAAGGGCGGGCAGTCCCAACATCCTGTAATTTAGATAAAACTCCAATCCTGGTTGTAAACACAATTGTTCAGGTGACCAAGGGTCAGTGGACTGAAATGCCTACCTATAGGTGGAATAAGAGTGTGAATTGTAAACTGAGGACTGGGAGAACCCCCAAGCTTACACACCCAGACCACCTGCATGTGTGTCACCGAGTAGAAGATTCTGTTTCATTGATTCCAATATTCCAAGAACCCAAATACAGCAGACAGCCAACATCACTCTCGAGTCAGCTCTCGAGTCTGCACTTGCACAGGCTTTGGAAGGGTCCTTGTAACACGAGTGTGCTGCTGTATTCCCAAGTTATTTGCAAGCCTTTCTGGAGTTATTTCCAAAAAACATGCCACAGTGTAGTGTAAACGTTTCGTGTTGGCACACAGCCTCCCTTCCAAGAACCACCGCTGTAGTCAGCACTCCAAAAACAATTCGTTTGTTCATTATTTTACACTGTGAAACAGCTTTTCTTGAATTCCTGTGCTCATTGTTACATTCAATAAAAATATATTTCAAATCCATAGGAGCTAAACAAGAAAGTTTTCAAGCCTCAGAAATGCAATCCACTTAAAAGGAAGCATCACTTTACATTTATATAGTTCTTATTTCAAAATAGTTTAAAAAAACACTAATGACTCTATTTAAAATTTTAAAGAATGCAAAGAACCAGGTTTTTGTCCTAAATAGAGGCAGAACCACAAAACTATGACAAATGATAAACAAACACATTAGCCTTTCTAGAAGAACCTCTTACTAAGATGAGTTAAGAAAAGGGGCCCAGGGCTTTGTAAAAACAGTATTGGAGACCCGCCTCACTCTCTTCCTTATTCAGACGTAACGCAGGTCCTGTTAGTTTTGCAGGAAAGAACCCTCTGCATTTCTTTAGACTGTTCTTCCCTCACTTACTTAGATTTATTTTAATAATCTTATACCTATTAATACCTTATAGAACCAAGGTGCTCTGAAATGGACCCTGGAAAAATAATAAATAAAAACAATTGTTAAATAACAGAAACAACCAGAATGAATTGTGGCTCAGCCATTTACCACAGATTATTTTAAGCATTTTACAAGTATTAACTCCTTTAATCACCACAACAACCCTATTATATAGGTATTATTGTTTATTATTATTATTATTATTATTATTATTATTATTATTATTATTCCCATTGTAGGCAAACCAATTCACAGAGAAGTTAATTTACCTAAGATCACAGATTGCTAAGGTGGATTTGCACAGAATAGTCAGGCAAACTCAGGAAAACCTTTTAGAGGAAACAGGCTTTGAAATGGGAATGACAAGCAAGCAGGGGAATGGATGAGCTTGTTCTATAGAGGCAGATGAGTAAGGAGCAGAGGTGCTGGAGAGTCTATAGGTCTACTGGAGAGAACCAGAAGCCCAGCCTGGGGCAGAGGAGAAGTGAGAGAAACGGGCAGTGGGGACTCCCGGGTAGCTGCGTGGCCACAGTGGAGCTACTAGCATTTATCAACCTGACTTTGTCACTTTCACCTACTGCATTGATTCAACAAACTTGGCAAATATGTAGACTGTTTTTCTTCTCTGCCCTTCGCTCTGGCCATTTTTCAAGAACTGTCCTTTCTGAATACAGAAGTAGTATATGTTTATTGTAGAAGGTATGAAATACATAAACCCACACACGAAGAAAAAAGAAAAGGATAACACTTATAAATTTATCTCTCACAGGTGACCACTTTCAGCTTTTGACACGTATAATTGCAAACTTTCAAATAAATAAGAAAATGCACTCATTGTGTACACAGAGCTTGGTCATTTTCTTTCCCTCACCATAGCTATGGTTGGTATATGGAAGAGTTTTCATTTTTTATGCATCACCATTTTAGTGAATGCATCAAATTGGATTTACTAATTTAACAGATATGCTATTGATAGCAAATAGATTATTTCCATTGCTTTTCTACTCTATACAATGCTTTCATGGACCTACTCTCAGATTAATATTTTCCCCTATTCAAGATAATTTCTTTACTATAATTTTATACCAACCGACTCATTAAATCAAGGTGTGTATATACTTAAAATATATGTACATACAAATATAGTTTTAAATGGTTATTATATGTATTCCCTCTGTAGATACATGTATTTTACCACCTCTCACAGCCGAGAATGAAGAGCCATTTCCTCACACACTGAACCACACTGGTACAGGTGATCTTAAACTTCCCAACTTTTGATTTACAAGTGTGCATGGACCGGAACAAAAACCCGTGCTTCAGAGCAAAGACGGGTCACCTCTGCCTGCCACCAACAGAGGGCGACGGCAGCCACTTGGATGGTGTCGCATTTAGGAATGAATTGATTTAGAGCAGTCTTTTAGAAGTATTTATATTTATATTTCTTCAATTACTATGAAAACAGTTTTTTATATATTTATCTGTATTTCTTTTATAAACTGTCTTATCACTTCTTTTGCTCATTCATTTTTTACTGGTATTCATCCTTTTTATTGTATTTTTATATTATTATTCTAAGTTTTTATTTACCTTTTAATGTACGATATTTTCATTGGATAAAAAGAGGGCGGTATACAGAAGTTTTAAATGTTTATATAGTCGTTTCTATTTTATTCCTCCTGCTCAGTTTATTTTGTCTTGATGCTTAAAAAGACTCTCTTTACATCAAGATAAGAACACTTTTCCTCTACATTTTGTTTTTTTAAAGGAATTAATTGTTGCATACCTCTGGTATTTATTTCAGTGTAAGGTGTTGGGAGAAATTCAACATCATATTTTCCAAAGAGCCAACTAATTGTTTCTGTATCTTTTTTTTTTAAACAATCCCACCTTTCTGTAATAATTAGAAGTACCAACCTGAGCCTATACTTAAATATTGTACCCACTGGGATCAATTTCAGACCTTTCCATTCCATTCCATTGGAGTATGTATTAGTTACCAGAGCCACTCTGTCTCATTAGTACTCCTTAGCACATTGTCATGTTAGTTGACCTCAACATTTTTTCTTTTTTTGTTTTTACTTAAAAAAATATTTTATGGGATGTGATTTTTTAAATTACTATTTTAACACAGTCTTCTCATAACAAATTAAACAGCAGAGCATGGTGTATACATTAAGTTAATAATTTTCCTCTCCCCCCTCTGGTCCCACTCTCCTGTGAAAATAGGCTGATAGTTTGATGAGTAAAATATTTGCACTTTTATCTATGTTCATATGACCAAATAATAATAAAATGTTTATCAAGTGCAAGGTATTTTTCTATGCACTTTACCTTATTTTTATAACAAGATCAATATTGCCATCATCAATATATGAATGAATATACTGAATCATAGGAAATCCAAACAATTCACGTAAGTCCCACAGTAAGTGGTGGCACCTGGATTCAAACCCAAGCAGGCTGCTTCCAGACCCAGAATTATGCCTCATTCTTTGGCTTCTTCCTCACCCCTTCCCACTTCTCCTCCTTTTTTCCCCCTCTCTTCAAAACATAGACTTATCCCATGCTCATTGCTTTGAAACCTGCCTTCTTTCGCTTAAATGATATTATGTTCTTTCTAGATTAATACACATAGATACATCAATTTTACATACATCAGCATATCAGATAGCTGCATATTATTTGACAGAATAGTATAACATAATTTAATAAGTCATTCTCCTTCCAATAAACATTTAGATTGTCCTTATTTCCTGGCCACTACCCAACAATGCTGCTACTAGCATTTCTGTTCACAAATTCTTTCATACTGACAGTTTTATTTCTGGCAAATAGTACCTCAAAAGTGATACCGCTGTATCTAAGGGCATATGTGATGATTTTAACACACACTACCAGATTATTTTTCACCATGGGTGTACTGATTAATGGCCCAGATGTGGGGCCTTCCCTCCAGCCCTGCTTTCACTCCTTCTCCGTCACTGAAGCCCCACAGCGTGCCTGGCACTGTGCTGGCGGACGCAGCAGACTCGGTTCTGCTCTCCGTTGGGGACCGCTACGGCTCGCACTGCTCACCACTCCTCTTTCTCCATTCCCCAGAAGCACCACGACATAACGCAATGGAGAGCACGCCACAGAAAACAATCTCCAGTCGAAATCAACAATCTGAGTGCTTTCCTTGCCCTGGCCTTCCGTGCCACTGCCCACACAGTGCTCCTTCCGCAGGGCTCCTCCCGGGGGTCCCCCGCGTCTCCAGGACCTTCACTCACGAGTCTCCCAGTACTGACTCTCCAAATGAAGGACAACCTACCTTTCTCTCTGTTGATGGCTTGTCTTTCAGACCCCACCGAGGGAACCTTCTTTCAACCGCAACAACAGCAACAAATATGGTCCATGGAGACCTATTTGGTTCTACCTTCCTTCCTCCCTCCTACCCTTCTTTCTCCCCCTTTCTTCCTTTCAAAGGAAGGAGCATGTTCCAAAGGATCATTCTTAATACATTCCAAGAATTCAGCTCTAACTGCAATTTAAAAAACATTCTTTTCATTGTATCAGTTTGTGCTGCCTGTCATTGCACTACAAGCTGGTACAGACTGGGTTTTGAAATGGGGTCTCCCATGCCTGGTCTGTCTTCATTATCTCCAAGTGCCATATTTACCCGGACTCGGCCTAATGGCCGTATTAACTAATGATAACTAATCTGAGCTGTTCATTTAGCATCTTACAAAATAAACAGGTTTCACCTGTCTTTTAAAGGCAGCGGTAGATAAGGCCATTTTGCTTTACTTAATTCAGTGGGGCGCTGATGGGATGGAGGGAGCTTTTTCCCCATAAAGAACGGCCTATCTAAATAGACCATACATATCCCTTCAGACCCAGGTCAGAGGTCCCTGTTTCTACGAAGACTTCCATGCTTCCACTAGGTCATTTGTTTGGCCCTCTGTGTTCCCCTCTCACATGATTCCTTCTTTCAGTTTGGCCCTTTCCACAGACTGTTAATTACCTTTTGATTTTTTCCCCTCTCATCAGATTATAGGCACTTGAGGGCAGGGATACTTCTCAATCATCTTGAACCCTAGAATCTGGAATGTGCTTGGAGCACAGTAAATATAACAAATATTTTGTTGTTGTTCAGGTCTTGTTTTATTTTTTAATAAGATTACAATTTTCTTTATACTTACTCTTTTATCTCATTGCTACTTTGAATGGAGATTTCTCCCATTTCCAATAAGTAAACTATGTGCTTCTTTGCTTGAATAAAGAAGAAATAATTGATATTTGACTATTTCTTATATCTAGACCCCCATCATAATCTCTTACTAATAATAGTAAATTTTTTAAAACTATGTACCTTATTTAAGTGTTACTGGAATTCCATGGTTTCAATGAGTTTCGCCAGATAATTCTTATGCATTTGGTCAGAGAAGCACATCAACAAATGTTTTTTGATTGAATAGTAGATAAATGGAAAGATGGACAAATACTCATTATCTACCTTAAGCACCCCATGGAGTTGACTTTGAGATTATTCAATGAAGCAAATGTGACTGGACTCTCTTTATATGTTTATTTATCACATGACATCAAAGAGTAAAGGGATATGTTTACAAGTGAGTGCACGCACAGTTCAGTGGCTGAGCCAGTCAGAGGCAGTTTATCCTGTCGCTGTCCTGCGAACAGGAAGACCCATTATGTCCATTCCACCTGAGATGTAATATCCCAGCATCACCGGTCCCTGCAGCAAAGTTCACTTGAGACCTGTCAACACTTTCGTTAGTGAGGAGGTTTCTCCTAGCACTGCTGATATGGGGAACTAAGGCTTAAAATAAATGGACCAAGACTTGAGAAAAATATTGGAAGTCTTGAAATTTTTACACAGAATGACTTTTTTTCTGCCATGCAACACTAGAAAGTAAGCAGGATTTAATCCCAACACTTTCAGCATTTCAGCGCTTTCAACACTTTAATTAGCATCATCTCCTCTCTAGCCTCTGAGAGGCAGAGTTTCTTAATGGTTAAGACTGCATCCTCAAGTCAGACTGCTGGGTTGGAATCCCAGTCTGCTACCTTGGGAAATGCATTTCACCCAGTGTGTTAACTCACACTTCAGAGGATGCCACTCACTCTGAACACAACATCAGATCGTGTGTGTAGAGCATTTTAGATCATTTAAACCTAGCAAGTGGAATTCATGAAATAAGCAAATATTATCATTTTGTCTTCCTGGCACCCCTATTAGATGTTACTAATCCCATCTCAAAGATGAAGAAATTATGGCCCACGAAAGTTAAATAACTAGTTTAAAATTAAACAGGAAGTCAGAGGCAGACTGCTGACTTCCCTTTATCCAGACTCCCAAGCTGGGGCATTTACTTCCACCTATACTATTTATGAGTACCTCCTCTGCAAGGATATGTGGCCTGTTTTGTTTATTTATTTAATTTTTTCTCTCCTGGAAATGGCTTTTTATACCACGCATGGGATAGGAATTTACAATGACTCATGCCAAAACAGAACCAACCACTGCCACAGTCAAATGCCAAATTGAGATTTGGGGGACTGATTACTTCCATATTCAACACTCAACTCTTCTAGCTTCTGGTCTCCACCATCACCCCTTTCTACATATCTTGTTCAATCAATGTGTTATAACTCATATTAAGTCCCTTGAGGACAGGGATTGTGCCTTATTCATCTTTGAATTCTACCAGGGGCTTACAATAGTGTTTTACATATAGTAGATAATAAATGTTATATAAAGAAATAAGAGCTTACTGTCTATGAAAGAATTCACAATCCAATATTTTCTGCCCCAACTTGTTAGGACAGAATCTTGTTGACTGTAGAGTGGGCATTTTTCTATAATAAGGTAGTATTTAAAGGGCTTGTGTAACAATTTCTTTATTCGGATAGCTCATGTCCTATACTTTTGCATTAGAAATTTTCAGCTGAGGTTCCTAAAAACACAAGACCACTTTTGAGGCTAATCCCAAACCCAACCATCTTGAATGGGGAGCACATTTACGTTGCTTCAGTGTTAGTACTGGCCTAAGGGAGAGAAGCCTGGTAATGTGGGCAAAGGAGGTGTGTACCCTTGCTGGAAAATGGAACTATCTCATAATGGTTGATGAATGAGTCTTTGAATTCATGCTCCTAACAAAACCCACTGTATTAAATTATCAAGGTAGGTGAAAATCTATTTCATGTCTCAGAATAATAGCTAGGGTTAGAATGGGTTCTCATATCATGCATTCCAGTCAACATTTTAATAACTAAAATGAATCTAAATTAAGCTCTGTAAATCTACTGAAGTTACAACTTTCATATATATGAAGCTATATTATGAGAGCCGTATTTCTTTCAATAAGGCACTACTGTTGGCTAAGGGATTTGTCTCATAAATAAAATCATATGATCATAAAAGAAATCTTACTTTTAGAATTTTAAAAAACTTGTCTTCCTTCATTAAGAATATCATGCATGCATTTAATGCTCAAGTGCATCAGGATATTCTCAATAGTGCTTTGAGTGCATTTATGACTGCAAAGATTTGCACATTTCTTTTTTTTTTACAGTCATCGTGCTTCCCATGCAAGCCAGCAGACATCCTCTCCTGGCAGTCCTCGATTCTTGCAATTTCTCTTTAATGTTAAGTCCTACAAGCTGTTGGGAATAAATAATCATGCCTATTTCTTGGCATGAAAATGCCCATTCACTCACCAAATATTCAATTTCACTTCTACCATTAGCAGATTTTCTTTATGAGTAAAAAGGTAGCTTCCATGTCTCAACTTCAGCTGCATCCCAGCTGTGTTTATTAAACAGAGATTTCACATTGTCTGCCCCTTTGTTTTCTGTTCCATCGTTTTCCCCATCTGGCTCCCCCAACCCCCATCCTAGTGAATATACCCATATTTTTACTGACAGTAGGGTTTTTTTTTGATATCTTTCCCTGATGATAGCAGTTAACATTCCTTTAAAAGCTTACATTTCACCTCTGTTCCCCTGTTCACATTTCAACTATGTGAAATTGGGTGATTTGAAACAATTTTAGCAGCTTCTCACTCAAATATAATCCCTTACGACTTGTGATGGTTTTGAATTCTTGGCAACCATTTTCTATGCCACTTAAAGTCTCCGTAAAGGAAGGATTGTTAAGAATTACAAGCACAGAGGCAATGCCTGAAAGAACAAAGAAGACACACTTTATTTCAAGAAAAATAAAATGAAATTTCAGTCCCTTGCCCAGGTTTCCCTGCTTTCCCAGGTGGAAATAGAATGGGGGTAGAGAAAACACATTGAGGAGAAATGGAGTCCAGTAACTTTCCTAGGCTGAGAACTTCTTCTCTTAAGAATGCAAAAATATTAATCTCCAAATTTTTTCTGCCACTAGTCACAATGTTTTCAGTTTTATTTTCTTTCAAGCGTTCTCAATTAGGAAAATAAATAAAATTCATGTGCTCTCTCTGTGTATTTCCCCAAAAGTTAAGTTTAGTCATAAGTAAGAAAAGAACTTTGATTTATTTATGGAAACATCATAGGTTTGCAGAAATGTTTTCCCAAGAATTTTAAAATTATAAATTAATCTCTTTTTTCAGCATCAAATAATACTTCTTAAAAGTTCTTAAATAGAAAATGGTCATTTAGTTATGAAAAGTTACATGAATAACTATTAAAAGTTACATGAAAAATTAAAATTAATTCCAAATTTAATCATATAACTTTTTTTTTTTTTTACATTTTCTAACCACAAAAAATTATAATGGTCCTCAGCACAGTGCACTGATTTGAAGTCAGATGACCTGGGCTCAAATCCTAGTTCTGTCACTTAGATGCTTGATTTTGGACAAATTAGTCAACTTTTCTGTGCCTCAATTTTCCTTTCTAAAAACGCAGCTGAAAATAACAGTACTTACGTTATAGGATTGGTTTAAGGATTGAATTTGTTAGTCCAGGTTAAGACTGTAGGACAATTCCTGGCACATAGTGATCTTCTGTCATTGTTAGCTGTTATTTAGTAGTAGTTACAGTTACAGCATCTATCAGGTTGCTGCTGGGTTATGTAGGTAAAGGATTAATGGGCATATGTGTTGGTTCAGCAAAAGAAAATTTTTATTCTCATCCAAGAAGCATTTGCTGAACACCAACTATATGTTAAGCACTATAAGACAGAGATAGATGACTGATTTATCTAGAAATTCAACCAAACTTTAGGCACCCATAGATTTATTGAATAATAGCAAATACAGAAATAAGAAATATGAGATGTAGAGCAAAGGAAAGAAACTGTGGAAAAAATTACCTACCTAAAGAGAGGAATAAATGAAATAAAGATTATGTTCATAATGCTATCATTGGTTAGTTTAATGATATGAATGGAGGCAGCATTCTGATTGGTACCATGAGTGGTGAACTCTTCGGTTCATTTGTTTGATTTTTAGATTCCATGTATAAATGAAATCAGGTGTTATTTGTTGTCCTCTGACTTATTCCACTTAACATAATCCTTTTCAGGTCCATTCATATTGTTTCAAATGGCAAGATTTTATTTCTAATGGTTGAGTAATATTCCATTGTATATATGTAATATATCTTCACCCATTCATCTATCACAGAACATGAAATTATTTCAATGCAAAAAGATCTTTTCCAATACACATTAAAACTGTCAAAAGTTAATGATAAAGAATTCTCAAGGCAGCCTGGAAAAATAAAGACAGTAACCTACAAAGGCAAACCCGTCAGATTATCCTCAGATTTCTCAGTAGTAACCCTACAGGCCAGGAGGGAGTAGAATGATGAGTTCAAAATATTGAAAGAAAGAAGCCACCAGCCCCAGGGTTGAGCTATTTTGAAGAAAGGCAAAAAGTCAGAGATAGAAGAACGACATGCACAGATAAAATATTAGGGGAAATGCACCGTAGACAGAAAGCCCAGTTTGAACATACTTCTTTGGTCCGAGTTTAGAATTCTCTCTGACGTATTTCCAAGATTACTCTCAGCCATCAGCACTGTGCTGTGTGGTAAAAGACTCTCCTCACCTCCCCCAAGTCCGCCTTCCAGGGGAGGGGGCCATGTCCAATCCAGGAGAAGCGGGGGCAGCTGGCGGACTTGTTAATAGGAACTGTGTAGAGAAGCCAAGAGCCAGAGACACAGAGGAGAGAAAACAGATTATGGAGGAGAGAAGCCCTGTGGGACCCCTTCTTAGGTTTCTATTTATTCATTTTTTGTAGCATATCATTAGTATTTGTTGAGTCTCAGTTTCCTTATTCATAAAATGTATGCGTTTGTTCAGGAAATCTCTACTCAGCATTCATGTTTCTGAACATCCATGTTTAGAAATCTAGTGTTATCACAGGAATTATTGGTTTGTAGTCGTAAAGAAAAGGTCTAATTATCGTCTGTTCATTTTTTGAATGAAATAACTGTTGAATGCTGGCTTCCCAAAATATCATCAGAACAATCTCTGCATAATGGAAACCTGAACTTATTTCCAGCCATGTTAGGGTAGCATTATCGCAACAGCATCTCACCAGCCTCTCAGAAGGGTGAGGGCAAAGCTTGAATTTTTATAGACGTTTTGGAGTCTGGTTTAGTGTGGGAGGTAAGGCTTGGTCACAATTGGGTAAGAATCATAATACAGGTTTGGTGTAAAGAACAAGGCAAGGATTTTGAGTCAAAGGATTCAAATGACAATTTTCCATAGTCTTCCAAAGTTTCTCACTGCAGTTGTCACACGAGGCTCTCCATCCAATCTCTCTCTCTCCTTGGTGCATGACGTGGTTTTCCACTTTACTGAGGCAAAGCCATGTGGCATATGTTCCCTGAATTTTTCTTTGTCCCTCACAAGTTCTTGGTTTTATATATTCTTTCCTCTTTATTTCTCTCTTAGGGAACAGTGCATTATTTCTCTCGAAATTTTATCTATAGCTCAGTCTTATTTCTGTTTACTTCCTCATAGCCACTCATCCATTAATTATCTGCACTTTCTTTCATGTTAACCTTCTCATTCCTCAGGATTCCCTTCCTTGGGCCTGTATAAAATAATATCTACTGGCTTGTTGGGCTGCAAGCCATAGTCTTCTGTTTTTTCTCCTCTTCCTGAGTTTGTATCCCTTGTTTTCTTGACAACTCCTGACAGCCTTGATCAGGGACTCGAAACAAGAAAAGCTCTGCTCAATTCCAAACCCCTCTGTAGGTTTCATCTCCTCGCTCTCCAATCCTTTTCATCTCTGCCAAGATTTTAGAAAGTGTAGCTAATGCTGCTTTTCTACACTTTCTCACTCCCCTTTACTTCCCATTTCACTGTAATCTAGCCGTCTTGGTGAGGTAAAGAGTGATTTCCAAAGTGTCGATTTCAAGGGAAAATTCAAATTCCTTATTTTTGTGGCATTTGACACTGCTAACTACTCCTTCTTCATTAAAAACCATATTTCTTTGGCTCCTGACATGATGCCTTCTTGGTTCTTTTCTGACTTCCGTAACTTCTCTTTCGCGCTGTCTCTAATTGGTTCCTCCTTCTATATCTGCTCTTTAAAATGTCACCATTATTTGAGGTTTTGTTCTTGGTTCCTCACTTTCATAAAAATATCTGGCCCGATGGGGTGATTATACCTATTACCACTTAACCATGGATAATTTCCTACATTAAATATTTAAAAATTCCAGCATGGCTCCTTCAGCTTCAGATACCCAGGTACCATTTCCACTTGGATCAAATTTATTATTTACAAAATGAATTTGTCTTTTTTAAGTAAGAGCTCTTTCTTCTATGCTTGACTCTATTAATAGAACTATTATCCAGTGTCTCCTCAACTTCGCAGATGATAAGTATCACTGGCAACACTTATTAATCCGATTGCAAGGCCTATGGCCTCGCCTTTCGGATTCATTTGTCTGCGGTGGGTAGTTTGGGAGGCACAGACACGACTGAGCATTATTCTTGCCCTCTCCATCTGCTCCATTCCAACCTCGCTCATGTGGTCACTGGAATATGTTTATTGTATCTACCAATATGTCTCAAACCATACCTCTCCTCTCCTCCTTCACTGTTACAATGTTCATTCCAGCCCCATGGATTGTCAGTGCCTTCAGTTTAATGACTCTGCTTCCTGTAGTCCCCCCTTATCTGTGGCTTTGCTTTCCAAGATTTTAGTTATTTGGGGTAAACCACAGTCCAAAAATATTAAATGGAAAGTTCCAGAAATAACAAAATCATACATTTTATGTGCCCATTCTGAGTAGGGTGATGGAATGCCGTATTTTTCTGTTCCTTCCCACCTTGAGTGTGAGTTGTCTCTTCGTCGAGGGTCCCGTGCTGTGCATACTACTGCCTGCTAGTCGCTTAGTAGTGGTTTCAGTTGTCAGAGAGAGACCACATTCATACAACTTTTATTACAGTATATTATAATTGTTTCATCTTATTATTAGTTATTGTTGTTAATCTCTACTTAATTTATAAATTGAAGTTTATCTTAGGTATGTGTGTTTAGGAAAAAACGTAGTATATATAGGGTCCAGTACTATCTTTGGTTTTAGACATCCACTGGGGGTCTTGAAACATATCCCTGTGGATGAGGGGTCTCCTGTACTCTATAAACCTGAATCTTCTATTCTCATTTTACTGAACATCCGTACGTTCTTTATTAGGTCACGTGCTTTCTCTGTTTCCTGTCTCTGAAATACAGCTCCCCATGCTAGCCTTCTTTTACTGTCAAACTCGTCATCCTTCGAGACCCAGCTAAAGTAAGTTAGAACATGCTTACTTGGAACATGGCAAATGCACAGTGGTTTTTGAGTGGCCAAATCCTCATGTATTTCTTTATTTAGTTGCATCCTGGATGTAGCTTTTTATGTTCTTGCCAAGGAAGCAGTGTTTTATTGTAGAAACATAAGTAAACTGTAGCCCACATTTTTAGCTTCAGATAGGTTTGAGCTCAATTTCCATTATTTCCATTTAATGATTGCAGGATTTAGAGAAAGATTCTTAAACTTTCTAAGCCCCAGTCCTCTTCTGTAAAGAGAGAGATGATAGCAGTAAGGATTAAATAACAGAGTGGGAACAATGTGTTGAGCCGAGTTCCTGGCACAATCAGGGTTCCAGAATCTTTGTATAGAGCAACACTTCCAAATGTGATAGTCCAAATGAGAACTCTCTGAGACCTAAAGAGGGTGCTATTAATAATTTTTCTAGGAAAAATTATCCCAGAAAAGAGTAAAGCAAGACTATCCATGGCAAAGGATATATGGTTACCTTATATATAGGAGGAACTTTCAGGCCACTCTCTTATTGGAAGGGGACAACAGCTAAAGGATTTGCCCTGAATTTGTGTTGGTAGAGCAATCCACTATTTTATACCTATACTATATGTTTGGGGTGAGGTTGGGGTGGACTAGAGATCCCTTTTGCACCACCATTACCTGCACATTACAGATGCATAATATGTGTAGTCTTTATAGTTATTGACCCAGGAACTTGCTCTGGCCATGTCTGTTTCTGTTTTCACTTCAAATATAGACTTGGAGGCCTGGTCCACACTCTCTCTGACTCAGACATTAGCCTTTCCACCCTCTTAGGCTTTCTGGATTGGCATCCAATGCGAGCTCTCCTGTAGGGCACATCTATTGTTCTTTGGAGACTAGAAAGGGAGCCTCACCTACTCTGCCCTCTGGAATGAGAGATCTGATGAGGCTGCTTCTTCCTCATCTTATTCACTTTAACCAAGCAGGAGGAAGTCAAGTCCATATATCTGGTTCTGGGGTCACCTATTAGCTAGCAGGTAGTCGTTTGGGGCTACTGGCAAAGCAAGTTAAATCTCAGCAAATTTCCATGCTGTTCAGATGGTATAAATTCATAGTGCTATTCTGGCACTTTCTAGACACCAAGATCATTCATGCCCTATCCTTCACACTCCAGCTTCACCCATGTACTGGTTCTGTGACTTAACCAATTCATAGGAGGAGAAATTGCCAGTCCTCAATCTAGTCACCCCCAATCTTTTCTTAAGGGAAACTAGTCTTGCTGAGAGCGGGGCATGGAGGGAGGGTGTGTATTTCTCCCTACACATCCCTCCTCCACATAGAGCTCTCTGCTAGTGTGCTCTTAAAAAACCCTGTGCTTCCTGTAGCCTACCTGCTTTATCATGATTTGTTGGAACTATGTCTTTCCTTGTCTATCTCCTTAATAAACGTTAAGCTTCTTGAAGGTAAAACCTACTTCTTATTTATCTTTATATCTCCAGTGTGGCACGGTACCTGGCATATGTGGATTCTCAAGACGTGTTTAAATAGACGACAACTATTACATGCAAATAACTTCAAAAAGTACTAAGAGTTATGCTCTTGGTCTTATCTCAAAGGAGCATTCTGGTGAACTAAGCTTCTATCCTATAATCTACCTCTTAAGACTGTTGTGAGGCCATACCATTAGTATGATGACAAATCTAATTTGGCTTTAGTCTTCTTTGCTTATTTTTGTCCCAAAGCCCTCTTTACACTTGAGTTTTCCCTGCTTTATCTTGAGGGAAGTCCAGTTCAGAGCAGACCTACGAAGGAGAGACTCCAGGATAAAAGCCCCAGGATGGGCAAGACTCTGGGCTTCTCATCCACTTGAAGGGGAAGACACGTACACAGTGGCTCTTCTTTTCTAATATTACGTACAACTCCAGAGACTCAAGAGAAGTCTTGTACTTGCCAATGTCATGGCTGACAATAGGGAAATGCCTTAAGCTCAGGAAATGTGTTATGAATTGATATATTGGTTTTACGTTGGAATGATATTATTTACAATTCAAACATTTCAATTGTTTGTCATGCTGTCAGTCACTGCAAGTGACTAGGGCAGGGTGCGAAGCAGGTATTTCACAAATCCTAAATAACCCTTGCAAGCTTTGTTCATTTTTTTTATAGATATGCATGTTTAATCTGCTCATAAATACTACATGGCAGTATTTTCAGTTTCTCCTTATGTTTGTTTGTTCATTAAATTTATACTATTTTTCCAGTCACCAAACTAGGTTCTAGACCATCTCAGACTGATTGAGTGCCATCAGAGCCCTCAAGGAGCAAATGATTCTGGAGAGAGGGGCAGAAAAAGAAACAGAATAAATAGCAAAATCGAAGTCAGTGATGAAAATGTACTCCTGTTGTTATGGAAGCACAAAGGAGGGTTGAGCTAACTAGCCAACTTGAGGGGACGGCAATGGTGGTAGAGATATTATGGAGGGTTTGCTGGAAAGGGAACACGGAGCTCAGTCTTATGGAGTTGATGGGAATTAAGAGATGGAAGGTTAGAAATTGGGAGCACATTTCAGGCAAGGAAACAGCATGGGAAAACATGTAGGATAAGCACAATGTTGTGTCCTAATGGAATGGGAAACAGCTGAGTGTTGCTAAAGCATCCTGCTCCAGGAGGGCAAGGAGAAGGGGTGAAGCTGGAGGAGCAGGGCTGGGTCAGATCATATAAAGGCATCAGGATTTTGTTCGCTCTGTGTTGGGGAGTTATTGAAGAATTTCAAGTAGATTTTCAGAAACGTAATACTGCATTTGAAAGGAGGGGGTGGATTTGATAAAGATTGTTTAGATGCAGAGGTAAAAGGGAGAGCTAGTCCCTGTGTGTGCAACCTTGGTTGGATAACTGGGATGAGAATGAGAAGCACAGTGGTTAAAAGCATTGCCTCTGAAGCCACGAGGCCTGGGTTCAAATCTCAGCTTTGCCACTACTCTGTGACCCTGAGCAGGTAACCTAATTTGTCTGTGCCTCACTTTTGTCACCTGTAAAGTGAGGGTGATGTTATTAACAATGACCTCTTAGGCTGTTGTGAGGATCAAATGAGTAAATAGGTGTAAGTACTTACATTCATGCCTGGCATATAGAAAGTCCTACAGAAGTGTTAACTACTTTCATCATAGGACAGGAACAAAATAAAAAGGGAAGAGGCTGAACTCAGTTTTGGATATTTGGTATTGGAAATCCATGTGATGACAACGAGTAGTTGGTTGATGTGTTCATCCAGAGTCCCAGAGGAAGAGGAGCTTGGCTAGAGGTATATGCATAGCTACTTTTACACTTCAGCATATAAATAAGTCTAATTAAAAACATGAGGGTGAAGTCAGCAGAAGGAGGAAAATAATAAAGATTAGAGCACAGGGATAAATGAAATAGAAAATAGAAAAACAATAGAAAAAATAAACGAAATCAAGTTGATTTTTCTGAAAGATCAACAAAACTAATAAATGATTACCTAGATTTAAAAAGAGAAGACTTGAATAGCTAAAATTAAGACTAAAAGAGGAGACATGACAACTGATGTCACAGAATAAAAGGATTATAAGAGACTACTAAGAATAATTATATGTCACCAAATTGGTTAACTAAGGGTAAACAGATAAATTCCTCAGATATACAAATGACCAAGACTGAATTGTGAAGAAATAAAAACCTGAACAGACCTATAACTCGTGAGAAGACTGCAAGTAGAAAAAAACAAAAACAAAAAAGTCTCCCAACAAATAAAAACCCCAGGACCAGATGGCTTCACGGGGAAATTCTACCAAACACTTAAAGAAGAATTAACACCAACTTTTCTCAAACTCTTCCAAAGAATAAAACAGGAGGGAACACTCCCAAGCTCATTCTATGAAGCCAGCATTACCCAGACACTAAAGCCTGATGAAAATAAAACAACAAACTAATATCCTTGATGAATACTGATGTAAAAATACTAAACAACATGCTAGTAACCCAAAGTCAGCAGCATATTAAAAAGGTTATTATACACCATGACCAATGGGATAGAAGGATGATTCAACATGAAAATCAATCCATGTGATAGCTACATAAAGAAAATAAAGGACAAAAATCACATGATCATTTCAATCAATGCAGAGAAAGCATTTGACAAAATTCAACACCCTTTCCTGATAAAAATGATCAACAAACTAGGAATAGAAGAAAACTATGCCAATATAATAAAGGCCATATATGAAAAGCCCGCAGCCGTCATATTCAATAAAGAAATATTAAAAGCTTTTCCTCTAAGATCAGGAACAAGGCAAGGATGCCCATTTTCACCACTACTAGTCAACATAGTATTTGAAGTTCTGGCCAAAGAAATTAGACAAGAAAGGGAAATACAGCGTATATAAATTTTAGAAAAAGAAGTAAAATTGTCTCTGTCCACAGACATTAACTTATATGCAGAAAACCATAAGGATTCCACCAAAAAGCTGTTAAAACTAATTGATGAATTCGGCAAAGTTTGCAGGATACAAAGCCAACATTCAGAATTGACTTGTGTTTCTATACACTGACAATGACAATCTGAAAAGGAAGTTAAGAAAACAATCCTAATTACTAAAGCATTAAAAAGGATAGAGTACTCAGGAAGAAACTTGGTCAAGTGAGTAAAAGACTTATACATTGAAAACTATAAAATGTTGCTAGGTAAGAGAAATAAAAGAAGATATAAGTGGAAAGACATCCTGTGTTTGTGGATTGAAAGATTCATATTGTTGAAACATCCATGGTACCCAAATGATCTACATATTCAATGCAATCCCTATCAATATCCTAAAGGCTTTTTTTACATAAATAGGAAAAACAATTTCTAAATTTACAGGGCTCAAAGAACACCAAATAACCAAAACACCTTTATTACATTGGATTTGGCAGTATTGTCTTGCATATGACACCAAAAGAACAGTCAACAAAAAGAGAAAATGGACAAGTGGGACTACATCAAACATAACTTTTGCTTGTCAAAGGAAATAGTCAGTAGAGAGAAAAGGCAACCTGTGGAATGAGAGAAAATATTGGTAAGTCATATACCCAATAAGAAATTAATGTCTACGATATTGTAAAGAACTTCTACAACTCAGCAGCAAAAAAAGAAAAACAGAAATAACCCAGTTATAAAATGGACAAAGGACTTGAATAGACATTTCTCTGAAGAAAATATATAAATGGCCAATAATCACACTCCTACATGTTCAACATCACTCATCATTAAGGAAATGTAAATCAAGACCACAAGATATCACCTCACCATTAGGATAGCTACTATCAAAAGAAAAGAAAATAACAAGTGTTGGAGAAGATGCAGAGAAGTTGGGATACTTGTGCACTCTTACTGGGAATGTAAACTGGTACAGCCACTATGAAAAACAGTGTGGAAATGTCTAAAAAGTTAGAAATAGAATTATCATATGATCCAGCAATCTCACTTACAAGTATGTATCCAAAAGAACTCAAAGTAAAATCTCAAAGAAATATTTGCGTGCCTATGTTCATTGCAGTATTACTCAGAACAGCC